>JAULBR010107513.1:0-10554 GCA_032355825.1 Melanodrymia aurantiaca | reverse complement strand
CCACGAATGGGATTCGAACCCAGTACCTACCAGCCTGAAGTCCGTAGCGTTAACCACTGCACCACGGAGACCGGTATAAAGGTGTTCATTAAATGCATGTTTATATAGATGCCGCTATAAACAGATGGCAGTTAGTTAGTTTTAACTTATTTACATGAATCCCACTTGTGTACATAACACATTTTTTTAATTGTATCCAATTGAGGTTCAATCACGTCTGTCAAGGTCACGTAGTCCAGCTGCCTCAACTAGCTGTCCACGACAGATGTTAGTGTTAGTATAAGAGAGGTTACCCGCTACTCATACATCTTTATAGTAATAGACAACTTATTGTTTTATAAAGATGGCTTGTAAAACAGGTTCGACTTTACATGATATTATGAACTTTTTTTGCTGCTTTACGTGCTCCGGTGCGTTTCAAAAGCCCTCATCAGTGATTTGTACTTTGAAAAGTCCACATATTTCCCCTGAGACTAAACCAAATGCTATTTGGCTGTTTGGAACGACAAGCTGCTCAACTTAAACCAATATGTTTATCCACAGTGCTGCTACAGACACGTCTGTTCCGTCAACGCTCGAGAGCGCTGTCAGAGTTAACTTGTCTCCCTTGTCAGTATTTTTACACCTCTTGTTTGTCTTGAAGGAATTGCATCTCCCACACGTATTCCAGTGACATTAGTAGCCGACACTTTTTGCGCTAAGCTACTCCCGCTTCTTTAATTCTCAACAAATACAGACCTTGAGCCTGTTTCACAAAGCATTTACGACTAGTTGTGTTCGTAAACGTACATACATGTATGTGACAAAAAGTGTTTCCCAAAATGAATAGCATCCTCGGGTAATACGCCACAAATGGCCAAAAACCCACGACGTCTCAGCTACTAACAATAGTCGTATCACTAACAGTTAGCGATCGAAATTTCTCTACTTACGTTTGTAAACGTCTACAACTAGTCGTAAGCTAGACTTACGATGTTTTGTGAAACAGGCCCCAGATCTCTATCATGATATGCCAGTCCAAGACTTTACAGAATTGGTTTACTTTGCTGTCCTGTCATCTGGAATGGCGCTATATTTTGTGTATCATCCTTCGCAGCTTTTTCTACGTTTGTTAAAACAAAATCATGAAAGGCGTCGCAGTATTTGATAAATTGGCTTTATATTAATTTCATTCGCTATCGCCTGTGGCTAAAATATGTAATCTTATCGGAAACATTACATTTTAAACAGACAAGGACAGTTATTGATATTGACAAAAATAGCAATATATTCAGTCTATAGAACTTAGAAGCTACAGGAACGTTTATTGTTTTAGAGATTGGCAGGGTCGAGTGAGTGGGTATGTATGTGTTTGTTTTGATGGGTCGCTTTTGGATTTCTCTGTGTAGTGGGAGGATGGGGGTGCTGGCAATGTGTGACCTCTTTGAAAGCTTGCCGGAGGCAGGGGAATTTTGGATGTTAAATGTCTACATGATGAAATTGAATTTGTGCAACATGAGTTTGGATCTGAAAATCAATAATGTCCACCAGTATACAAACAGTTATCCTACAGTAAATGTGACGACTACAATGATATTACTAATTGATGTCCAGATTCAAAGGACACACATTTCTTGTTCCCATTTGTGTCATTAAATAAGCTTTGACTCTCACAAAAGAAGAATATCTTGGATTTCTCACTGAAAAAATTTGAATCAACATAGCATGGATCAATACAACACGGAAATAAGCCTAATGGCAAACGCATTGTTCATGAAACAGCAATATTAAAATGTCAAATCCACGAAAGAACAAAGAGTGTCATTACTTGTTCTAGACGTCATCACCAAATGTTGCAAGAAAACAATCCATTTCCGCTCCGTGGGCAAAGAAAATAGAAGTTGGCGATTAAAGATGCAATGCCTAGTTTTAAGAAGAATGTCATGGAGCTTGCGAAGCTCATGCTATTTGGAATCTATTTACAGCTCTTTATTATTAAAATTAACATTTATTTACACCTTAAGGCTCACAATATCAATATAGGCCTATGTATATCCAAACTGTTTCTTGTCATCTAAATTAATATACCAAACTAATGTGTTCTTTTGCGTAAAATCATTTGTCACGTACCAGAATTTTTTTGTCCAAGGACCATATTAAACTACTACAAACGCAATGGACATATTGATATTGAAAGAAATACGATGTAAGTAAATGTTAATTTCAATATAAAAAAAAAACACCATTAGCCAGAAATAGTTTACAAATAGCATTATCTGCGCAAGCACGTTGACATTCGTCATCAAACTAGGCAGTGTGCCTTTAAACAGTGATGGCACCATTAATTTTGTTTGCATAAGGCGATCATATGCTACCACGCCTGTGGAATTCCGAGTTCCACCCGAAACATCGCCTACTACAAGTACATGTATTTGGATGACCAGAAACACACTGGTTAGACACATACATGTACATGCATTGATACCTTCAGCAGGAACTCTTTTTTTTGTTCAATTAAAAATGGTCTATTACCAAGAACCGTGTTATAATAGCATTATGTGTGCACGCCATATTGGCATCCGTCTTAATTTATTCCATTTTAAGACTGATGCCATAATAGCGTGCTCACCTAATGCTATTGTAACCCATTTCCTGGTAATAGAGCCTTTTAAATTATGAAAATTAAAACGTTCTTTCTTACAATATCAATATCTGCGTATCCATCGTTTCTTGTCAACCAAAATTAATGTCTGTAGTAGCCGCTGTTTTGAATTCAAGACTGATGTCACAGGCGGTGCAGGATATATGCTTTTCCCCGAACACATACTTGAATCATCAGTTTATAATAGTAAGTGATGTGTCTATGCCGTCTACAAATCATATCCACCCTCGCATGTATATAATTATTACTGTGTCGAAGGAGTTTGGCTTAGCTCAACGGTAGAGCGTCCGCCTTCGGTTCGATAGGTCGAAGGATCGATCCTCCTCAGGGAACCCTTTGGATTATTTCCCGTTCCAACAAGTGATCCACGAAAAGTATATCAAGGGCCGTGGTGTGTACTACCATGTACACACCAAGTGCAAATAAAAGATCCCTTGCTGTTATTCGAAGAAGAGTAGCTTGTGGCGGCTGCGGGTTATTGGATGTTAAACGCACGATTATATTAGTGTCACTTGGTCACGGAATCAATGTTTTTCAGAGTTGTTAAACAAACAAACTACCTTTATATTGTTTTGTGTTCCTCTTAAAGGCACAACGCCCAGTTATAAGACGAATGCCACCGTACTTGCGCATCTAATGACCTTTGTAACATATTCCTGACCCATGGACCGGTTTTCCAAAGCATCCCTATAGGCCAGAAGATAAATCATTTGAACCTATCTCATGTCAAAGTACGAATGTGGTTAATGGTATAGAGTGCACACTCTGTGATCAAATTTATGTTGGTGAATCACAGCAAAAATTGTCAGTTCACGTGAGCCAACACAGATCTGGAATAAATACGAATAGTTCATCCTGTGTCTATTGACATTTCAAGAGGCAGAATCACTCAATCCCCTGCATGAAAGTTAGGATATTGGAAAAGATTTATGACCCAACCAATAGTCCTAAACTAAGTCAGTGTTACAGCATGACCAGAGAGGATCAATGGATTAAAATGCCGCACACTGCGATGTCATATGGTTGTAATTACAAACTCAGAGGTATATTGGCAACGTTTCGATTCCCCGGACGCCAAATATTAATGTGTTGGGTCGTGAAGACGGCGTCGTAGTCTCAGGACAGAACGAGGTAACAACGCGTCTATTGATTTTAGAGATTTGTTACATCTCCTTGAATAACCATTACAGCTTCACACACTTAGAACAATAAGAAACCAAGATACTCCACGAACTGATCACAGACACTGGGTGATCCACTGATAGCGGCGATCTGCAATATCGACCAGAGAGTATTGTTCTAGATAATTACTCTACGTCGTTTGACAAAAACAAGGGGAACAAAGCAAGAAACAGTATTCTTGAATTTGAAATAATTATACGAACAAGGGAACTGATTCAGTAAATATTAACATTCTTGGACATAAATCAGTTTGCCAGATTATTCCACCAAAATTATTTCAAATTCCATTAACCACCAACACTCGTTTTCATATACAAACAACCCATCGTTTACTGAGCTTTTGTTTTGAGTGAATGATTCTAACTAGTTAGGCCAGGTATTCTTCTCCACATGATGTCTAAAACATGTTAGTACACACACAACAGTCACACACACATGAACAACACATATTCAAGGCTAAAGAGAATGTTGCTCACACACATGGCTGTTATCAATAATTGTACAAATAAACGAAACATTTTATTTACGATTTGGATTGATAGAACTTTTAGAAATATTAAAGAAGTCTCAAAATAATATAACGATTTCAACAATCCACCGTACATTGATATTATAGATTTGTTCCATGTTTTGGAGACGTTATACTAACACTAACTTCTGACCTGGACATGCGGTCCAGAAAGCTGGACTGCGTGACTGTGACAGTCGTGCTTGAATCCTAATTGGATAAAAGGACGTAAATAAGTTATAACCAACTAATGAGTGCTAAATAATGTTGTTGAGAACGATATAGTACGGTGATCTTTTGGAAAATTATAGCCAGGACTCATGTTTTATGACAACGCGTACTAAAATGATCACGTATGCGTCTGTTATTATGCTATGGTGTCGAACACCATTGTTGATTTATTACACCGCCCATACTCCTTTATAAGATTGTATCTAAGAATGTCGTTACGTTCATTTGATCAGATCGACAAACACGATACTATATGCTGGGAATAAAATCAATAATAACAATGTAATACCATGACGGACACCGCGACTTCCTTTGATGTTGTAACTATTCAATACGCGGCAGTATGGAATACGACATCAACAATTTTGTTATTTTTTTCCTGACTTGTGTGTCACGTTTTATTAAACAGTGTTTTCCATGGGTTAATGCAGAATGACTAAATAATGTCTTCATATCACGCAATTCGTGTAGACGTCGTTTTATACATGCAGGTTATATAGAGAATAATAAAATAATGTCAAACGGACGTTACTTGTTTTCCATTATACAGAATTATATAATGTAACTTCCACTAGATAAGTATGGCTTCAGTTAAAGGCACACTCCCAAGTTTTAATAAGGTTGCCACACTACGTGCGCATCTAATGCTATTTGTAACATTATTTATAGGCTAATAGAGCATTTAATTTATAATTTATTTATTAAAGTTTAAATTGTATTACAAATATAAAACGATAAAGTTTGTTTGTTTAACGACACCTCTGCAACACATTGGTTATTAATCAGGGGTTATTGGATGTCAAGCGCACTGTTATATCGACACTTGGTCACAGAGGAATCCCGCTGCCGCCACATAGGGTACTCGAATAACAGCAAGGGATTTTGTATGCACGTTCTCACACAGGATAACACACCATGGGCTTTTGTCGTTGATCACTGGTTGGAACGGGAAATATTCCAACGGACCCACAGAGGAGGATCGATTCGTCGACCTATCAAACCTCAGGCGAACGTGCTTGCACAGAGATACGCCCCGCTCACATTCTATTACGTACAACATCGATATAGGTTTTTACTAGCTTAGTATTGTCCCTAAAGCACCAATGCCTAGTTTTAAGGCGAAAACCACATTATTTGTGTATATCTAATGTGCTTCTTGCCTTCCAAAATGCTATAGTAGTTTAATGTGTACTTTTGCCTAAAATCATTTTTCAGGTGTCAGACAAAACTCCAAAAGACCATATTATTATTATTATTATTATTATTATTATTATTATTATTATTATTATTATTATTATTATTATTATTAAGCTATACTACAAACGCATTGGATATTATACGTATTGATATTGAAAGTCATAGGATGTAAGTAAATGTTAATTATAATAACAAAGAATACACCATTAGCCAAAACTACGTTATAAATATTGCATTATCTGCGCCAGCACGGTGACATTCGTCTTAAAACTAGACATTGTGCCTTTCAATACTATAACAATGTGGATTACCAGGATAAGATGCAAGTAATGTTAATTTTAAATAGACAATGCCTAGTTTTAAGACGTATTCCACAGTGCTTGGGCGTCTAATTAATGTCATCTGTAACATGTCTGGCTCATGGTGCATTATGTTATTAACATTAATATGTACTTACATCTTATATCTTACTACATCTATATACGTATCCAATGTGTTTGTAGTAGCTTAACATAGACCTTGAACTTTTGTCCACAGTAATCTGACACGAGACTAATTATTTTACGCAGAAGTACATAATGAGCTATTATAACCATTTGGATAACGAGAAACGCATTGGATGTAAATATTGTTAGAAATAAGCTCCAATAACCAAAAATGTTATAAATAGCAGACGTCTTAAAACTGGGCATTGTGTTTTTAACTTTTTCAAGTTCTTGAAAACATCAATGTGTTTATCTAGTGTGTTTCTGGTAATCCAAATGCTTGTAGTACCGTTGTTTGGAGTTGGAGCCTGATGCTACATGAGTTTCAGGATATGATGGTGTTTTGTTTAAACAGTAGGTTACGTGCGTAAGAAAAATCATCTGGACTCGCGCATATGGAGATTTTGTTTTGATAATTTACCCTTTGTTAACGCTCTTGGGTGCTCCTTTGTGATATCCCTCTTAATCCCGAATCGACGGCTTTAATAGTTACTGTAGATTGTAGGTACTATTTTATTTCGCTGTTATTTGCAGGAAAAGGGCTCATTTAACATCAAATACTTATACACGCGACATGTGAACGCAAAATGTAGCGCTACTCAATTATCTGTTCGATAACACATGCTTAACTAAAATTTAATACACATTAAAATATTGTATGTTTATAAACACAATGTATGCAATTAAAGTTTGTATGTTGGGCTTGGACAGTTGTTCATATAGAGAGATAGTTAGGCTATTGCTTATTGGGTTGTGGATAACAAGATTGAAATTGATGATCTTTATACGAGAATGCTGGAATTCTCTGTAATAAATTACGAACATAATATGGATTGTTCAGGTAGTCATTCCTACGATATCAATTCCATTCCTACGATGATATCAATTCCTACCAAAGGCACGTGTTGGCATCAAACCAGAGGCCCTTGTTTCGACTGAGTAACATACACTGTATGTTGGCAGGACCACGGACAGACTGCGATACGTATCCATACTGTAGCAGCAACAAAACTGTTCTTGTGCAGACTGTTATGCATTCATTCACGACATATTAGTGTTACAGATGCAGTGTGATTGATTGGTTGGTTGGTTGCGTGGGGTGTTCTGTCTGGTTTGTGTTTGTTAAATTGCTTTCCAATTTACCTGTGAGCTATTGCGTACTGCCTATTCTCAAGCCCAGCTCATCAGGTTTAATAAGAAGTTGTGGTGCACCTAACCTAAAGCCAATCTCACATCTGCGATAACATTTATATTTAATTGTTAAGTATAAATATGTATGTATAAATCAAGCTTTCAAGTTATGAATACTTGTAATACTTATGTTTTGATGTGCAAGCAAAATTAAACTTAGTAGTGTTGTTTTAAATTAATTAGAAATGCAAACAGATACTCCTGAAAATAGACTTACACTGATTGTTGTTTGTTTATAACGTGTTCGTTTTGGTTTTATTGCTTTGTTTACATCTTGTCGCCTATATTATCATAGGCTGTGGTATCGAACTATTCATTACTTGTCACTTTTGTGCCATGTTCCTGTATTAACACAAAACTGTTCCAAATTATATGTTTCAATATCTTCACGAATCCTTACAGGATGAACTCTCGAACCACTGTCAATATGTATTTGATCTCTGAACAAAGTATTGGTGCTTTTGGGATTGTCTGTAAGCAGTAATCATACGAATTACTTATTAAACGAATCTGTTTGATAGCTTAATAGATTATTCCACTCGCTAAAGCATGATGGGTAAATTGCACACCATTGTACACGAGACAATATTTAGTGTATACTTGAAAAGGAACAGATATTTAATTCAATTTGTTACAGATGGTATCTGAAATACAATTAGTCGTTTCAACTTGAAACGAATAGCAAGACAGATCTTGATTGCAAAATAATTAGATAAAAAGATGAGCACATTTGTAATATGGTTTGCTCTCTATACTATACTATACTGTTTTGTGTTTGGTAAAAGTACCATTATTAATTAATGCGTGTTTCTATTTCGTAACGTTGAACATGAGTTAGCAATCTTGTTAGAATCAAAATGTATTTCTATATAATCGCATTATTTCGCAGATCGTGGTTGCAATTACATGTACATGTAGTTGTATTTTGCACGAACTGTCTTAACATTATGCTGTTTTCAAACGTTTCGTTGGGTTTCTTGTTTCGTTGCGTAAAATTATAATAAAGCAAGTGACTATGGTATTATATGTACTATAACATAGCCATTTACACTATTGCTTGTAGACTTTACCATAGTTATAATTCTCTGATTTTTGTTCGTTTACACCATAATATATATTGACACCCAATAGCCGATATCTTTTTTTCGTGCTGAGGTGTCGTTAAACACCAATATAATAATACTGATCAAACTTATTTTCTGCACGAGAGACACGTGGTCCAGATTATTTTAACAAACCGTTATTCTACGTGGTTTTAACAAAGCCATGAAGGTATACACAGCTAGGAGCGGGGTGTAGCTCAGCGCAAAAGCATCCGCTGGAAGCTCGATAGATCGACGGATCGATCCCCCTCAGTTGAACCGTGGGGTTATTTCCCGTTCCAACCATTGATCCATCACTGGTATATCAAAGGCAGTGGTATGTGTCTTCCTGTCTGTGGGAATTCGCACATAAAAGATGTCGCATATATCAGCTCTATACACTGATTTTTATATCATTGCATATGCCATATATTTTAACACCCAATAACCGATGTCTTTTCTATGGCTGAGGTGTCGTTAAACTGCAACATACCACGGCCTATGTTAAACCAGTTGTAGACACTGGTTGGTAGAAGTACTCACTCTGGGTTGGAGTCGTTACTGGGATTAAACATCCCATATGGCACGAATGGGATTCAAACCCAGTACTTCTTCTTCTTCCAGTACATGTACCTACTAGTATTAAACCCAACGGGTTAACTACTGCGCTATGGGTATGGCTGCGTAAGAACATAGGTTATCTGCTACATTCTTGGTCTGAAATCATGTATAGCTCGATAACAGATCACCGTGCATTGATTTTCGTTCCAGCGTTACAAATAAACATTGTTACAAATACGTGAGGTCAGAATGAAAGGGAACGGTTTAATAACCTAAATAACACTGTTCTGTGAGGTCTGTAGTCAGTAACGTCGCTCTTTGAGATGTCAATAATTGCAATTTCTGGCCATAGGAAGTACCTTTAGACATTTGACAAATTATTCAAAGTTCATGGGAGAAATAGTGCGCGATTGATTCGTTAGCAGGTATTGTTAAACTAGACACTGAATGCGCTTTTGACGGAATCTCTTGCGATCTGTTTCGCGTCCGAGGTAAATCAGGCTCGCCAACTTGCTGAACTCGTAGTGTGTAATATCAATCAAGACTTCTGGAAGCAAGCCAAACAGTGTCTTTTGACTAACTGCAAATTACCAGGAATTTTGAGAGATGAGTAAACACGCGTCTTCACCAATGTTTGCATGTGTAAAATACAATAAAGTTTTATTACGATCTAAAGAAAGGGTTTATTAAATCTATAATCATTCTCCGCTGGAGAAAAGGTAAGATATTTGGAAAGCTGATGTGAATACGTGCTATCAATAGCTGTCTGTGTTCTTGAAATTTGGTGTTGATAAACGTCTGTGAACGATTACTAGTATAGACGTAATAAAGTTTGGCTTCTGGTTTACGTCAGGTATAACTATTGATAACTTCGTATACATAGCGATTATGTTGCTTGCTGTTTAGTAGATAGCATCAATGAATGACATATAACTTAGCTACTGGGCAACTAAGTGTGTGTGATGTTGAGCTAATACAACTATAAGAATTCGAAATACGACTTTTTGTATTTTATATGCGTTTCAGGTTTTAAAATCACTCTCGATAATAGATAAATGTGTACGTACGTTGGCATGCATCTTACAATCAGGAATATCGCTTTAAAAGCACAATGCCTAGATTTATGACAAATCATCACCTGATTAACATATTAAAGTCGAAAGTGGCATTGTGTTACGTTGTCACTTACGACGTTATCTTAATTTGGTGACGAAATGCCACCATATGTATGCATCTAATGCTATTTGCAGTTATGTATAATTGTGTTAATTAGTAACAGATATTAAATGAAAATGAATACTTGCAATGCTTGTCTCAAGGGAATGACGTTATAGCAATTGCGATGACGTAGTGTAGAGGTAAATAGCTAGATGATCAATCATCATATGAAATTCCAAACAGTCTGGGGCCTGTTTCACAAAACATTTACGACTAGTTGTGGACGTAAACGTAAATATCTGACTAAAAGTGTTTCCC
>JAULBR010107512.1:0-20369 GCA_032355825.1 Melanodrymia aurantiaca | reverse complement strand
ATCGATTATAAATCAGCGGTTATTGGACGTCAGACGCATGGTTATATTGACACATGGTCTCAGAGGAAACCCGATGTCGCTGTTCATGGGCTACTCTTACCGAAAAACAGCAAGGGGTATTTTATGTCTATACCATAGACAGGATAACGTACAACACGGAATTTGATAAACCAGCTGGAATGGGGATCGATCCCTCGACACATCCCGCCACAGGCAGACACTTTACCTCTAGACTACGTCCCGCTCCGTGCCTACGGTACTACAATATGCATTAATGTTCATAAACAGCACATTGTTATGTATTCAGGTCCGTATATGGTCATCATTTTCTGAAGAAAGGTGAGCGGGGGTGGGGACCGTTTGTGACAAATATTTTTGTTGAGCAACCGCCGTTCACACAACAGAATTATTTGATGCATTCTGGTCGCATGTATGGTAAACAATACATTACTGTGTGGTAATGGGTTATTTATACTGAAAAGTTGGGTAGGGGCATTTGCACATTGGGCCCCCTCCTTAAAGTTGTGGGGGGGGGGGGGCATGTCATGGGTCCGTAGCCAGGATTTTGAGAGGCGTAGGTCATTTAGATTTATGGTGGAGCACGAAGTTGCTTAGTGGGGTTCCTGAGGCAAGCTCCCCTGGGAAATGTTGAACCCTTGGGAAATGTTAAACCTCGAGTGGTCTAAAACGTGATTTCCTGGCATCTGGGCTTTAGAAGTTATATTTTAGAACAATAATTTGTAACTATTTTAAGTAGGGTATGGATTTATCAAAGCACATGAGTTGGGTCGGGCAAGCAATATTGCGGTTTAGATTATCTGGATTGGGGCAGTGTGTGGTGCGTGTAAAAAAGAAAATCCTTGCATTGAGATGGTTTTTGTTTTCAGATCAAAGAATATAGGAAACTCCACAGAGCTATCGATGTCAACCACGATAAAGAGACGAGTCCAGTTTGTACAGAGGCCCAATGATACTTCTTGTACACTTTGTAAATAGCAAAACTTGACTTGCACCGACAGCACATGCATGTGGATATGAGACTCGTGGTTGTGCTTTCTAGACGCGAAGAAGAATCAATGTTCAGAGAACGATACGTTTACATTATTTTAATCAATAATTATATTATGCTATATATCTTTGCTACATAAGTTAACAATCACAGTATCACAATTAAATTGTGATAATTTATGTATGTCATCCGGTAATGTACAATAAAGATCTTCAATTAACATGTCTGTCAGTTGTTATGCTTTTAGACATATTTAAACGAGGTTAACCTGGTTCTATGAACATTATGCTCGTTTAGGGTGATTCCATGGTATTTGTCCCATCCACAACCACTTTTTCTCTCTTTGTTATGTAAATAAATGCAAATATCACATTTCAAGTTTTTTTCGTACTTCAAATTGAAATTCCTAACGGTTGAATTATCTGACAACATGGTGTTTTGTCTTAACTAACCAAAAATCAAGGAACAATTTGTTGAGGACAGGACAAATACCATGGAATCGCCCTTTACAGACACTGGAAATGATGTAGGTATTGGCTAGCAGTGCTCTGTCAAGGTGTGTCAGTTGTTTTCACATCGTCAGCATAATATTCGTGTAGACCCCCTCCTCTTCCAGTTACAAGTTATTCTTAGACTTGTCCATATATTTGCAGTGGACGGGGTTGGGACAAATACAGGAACAAAATGAATCACGTGCTCCTCGGGGACTTCGTTCCACAATACTGAAGCCTTCGTGGGTACCGTAATTCGTTTTGGCAATAAAGAAAAGTAGTCCACCCAGAAATTATGATGTCTATGATTCTAAAATATTCCCTGAGCTCAAGTACTCACAAAGTTTTACACTAGGCTTTATGATACTAATTTCTTGGACATGCCTGTCTCAACAATACTGTAATCATCCCCATTATTATCATTTCCACGATATTGAAACCTTCAAAGCTACATATCCAGCAAAACAATATATTATATAGATATTTCTATCAAGGCCTTGCCAGCTACATCCAGCTCTGATACTGAGACCATCCCAGTTACATCCAGCTCTGTGATACTGAGGTCATCACGGCTACATCTAGCTCTGTGATACTGAAGCCTTCCCTGGTACATCCAGTTCTGTGATACTGAAGCCTTTCCTGGTACATCCAGTTCTGTGATACTGAAGCCTTTCCTGGTACATCCAGCTCTGAGATACGTAGGCCTTCCCTGGTACACCCAGCTCTGATACTGAGGCCATCCCAGCTACACCCAGTTCTGTGATAATGAGGCCTTCTCCGATACGGAACCCTTCCAGCTACACCTAGCTCTGTGATACTGAGGTCTTCCCAGTTACACCAAGCGCGGTGATACTGAGGTCATCCCAGTTACATCCAACTCCGATACGGAACCCTTCCAGCTGCACCTAGCTCTGTGATACTGAGGTCTTCCCAGTTACATCGAGCTCTGTGATACTGAGGCCTTCCCTGGTACATCCAGCTCTGTGATACTGAGGCCTTCTCTGGTACATCCAGCTCAGATACGGAACCCTTTTCAGCTGCACCTACATGTAGCTCTGTGATACTGAGGTCTTCCCAGTTACACCAAGCGCTGTGATACTGAGGCCTTTCCTGGTACATCCAGCTCCGATACGGAACCCTTCCAGCTGCACCTAGCTCTGTGATACTGAGGCCTTCCCTGGTACATCCAGCTCTGTGATACTGAGGCCTTTCCTGGTACATCCAGTTCTGTAATACTGAGGCCTTTCCTGGTACATCCAGCTCTGTGATACTGAGGCCTTCCCTGGTACATCCAGTTCTGTAATACTGAGGCCTTTCCTGGTACACCCAGCTCTGTGATACTGAGGTCTTTCCTGGTACACCCAGCTCTGTGATACTGAGGCCTTTCCTGGTACACCCAGCTCTGTGATACTGAGGCCTTTCCTGGTACATCCAGCTCCGATACGGAACCCTTTCCAGCTACACCTAGCTCTGTGATACTGAGGCCTTCCCAGCTACATCCAGTCTGATAGTGATGGCTTCCCAGCTCTGTGATACAGAGACCTTCAAAGCTATACCTAGCTGTTTTATACTGACGCTTTCCAAGCTATACACACCTCTGTGATACGGAAACCTTTACAGCTATGCCCAGATCCACGATACTAAATCCTTCACAGCATAGCCCATTCCACAAACGACACTTTTCGTCTATATACCAGACAGCTATACTTGACTCTGTGGTCATGAAAGCATCACAGATACACCCAGCTTCACGATGCTAAGCATTTCCAGCTATATCCGACAACGCAGTACTGATGAAGCTTTCCACAGCCAAATCACCTTGTTCTCTAGTTAAACAATATAGATATTGAAATTGTCTTGTCGGAAGCAAAGCTGGGCCTCCTGAAGAATGCGTAGTCTTGGTCCCATAGGAATTCCGATACTTTCTAGTCTCTCCTCTGTCATATAGGGTAACTCTATCATCCCGATATGTTCGTTTTCAAAGTTCTTTGAGTAACGCTACAAAAGAAGAAATAGATTAATTTAAAATAACAAATAGTTAACTTAGGTAAAGATGTATCTGAAATATGTATCTGATCAATGTCAAAGGGATATATTGATAAAGTCGAGACTGAATGTTTTTATAGTTAGTATGAAAAGATTTGAAACCGGTAAAAGTATGGTACCGGTACTGTATCATTTATAGCTGAATTCATTTTAGCTATGCCTATTAATAATAATAGGCATAGGGCCTACTTTACAAAGACATATGTCCAGCAAACTAAACGTTTGGTGTAATTAGCATATATATAAAGCATACTGAGCTTTAAAACAAAGTATTCTTACCTCATACCCTAACTTTTTAAGATAGAGTTGTAACAAGGGTGGTTCTTGGCCAAAAAACCTGAAAAAGAAAATTGATGTAATCTTGCTCATGCATATTGCGTGTGGATTCCGGTAAATTTAAGAGCGGTCGTTTGTTTAACGTCAGTCTATAATACAATTTAATTGTAAAATTATTTTGGCATCATTTAGGCTTCAAATAGTGAATACTATTTATTTTATATCCCTTCTTACTTAATAATTCAGTCACAAGTATCAAGGAAATGCACATAGCCTAATACTTATAATGCTAATAAAAGATTAATACCGGGTACCGGTAGGCCCCCTACCTGTTATATGTTGATATTAAATTTGATTTGGAGTAAATTATATTTATTTTGGTTTGATTTTGGTCTACATACCCAGTAAATATTCATAAGTACATGTACCACAACCCCAAGGCCACTCAGTTTCTGTAAAATTTATATTTAAGCACATTATTTTATTATGCATTATAATTTCTAAACTAAATGGCGCCAACTCACTTTGTAAGTTTGTTAACTCTTTTCGGGTTGGTAAGGGAGGGAATCCATCCACGAAATCTCTCAAACTCTGTTGTATTGTCTGCCCTTCCAACGAGCGGGTTATTCGTGTTATGGTGGTTCACGAGTCGCAGTTCACGAAGCTCTCGTTTAATCCAGTCCAGTTCGTGTACGAGGGCGTTGTTGTGACGTAGTTCAGACGAAAGGTGGGCCACGCTGCGAGCCAGTGTGACAACATGGGATTCCAATCGCTGAAATCTTCGTTGTATTGATCTGGACAAAAGAGAAACTCATGATAACAAGCACGTCGGCCTACGTAGGATCTTCTGAAAGGGTAACATGGTGGTTACAGTTTAAAATTTTCGGAAAAGTGGACCTTCGATATTCTAAATTAATATATAATATTTTGAGGGTCATGGGCAAGGGATCTCCTTTCCACTTTATTTGGGAATATCATCTCTATGATAATAATTTTCAGAAGACAACTGGAAATTATAGGACTACTCGATATAATTTATCGAGAATGTTGAGAAGAAAAGATAACTGGAAACAAAGATTCCATTAACAATTTTGATGTAAACATAAAAATAAAATTGTTTTATGAAGAGGCCCGTGGATAAACGTCGAAATCAGAAATAGTTTAGTAAAAAAGGAAGGAATTATATTACAATTCATTAAAATGCAATATAGTCCAGTCAAACTACGCTTTTATAAATATTACTTTGAACTAGTACTAAATCTGTTTTTTTAAAACAAAAATCTATTGCTTATAATAATATATTTCTTAACCTACTTAATATCTTTAGCACTGCCTTTCTCATAGGGACCTCGATCACCTCGAAATTTCCGTCCTTTGGGCAAAGAACTCGTGTCAGAACTAGCCAAGCTCCACCTCCGTTTGACACGAGAATGTTCTTTATGATGCGAGTTTTCCTTCACGACGCCCACCGACTGCAGCATGTTTTGATACATCGCCTCGAACTTGTCCATGTGTTTGCGCGACGACGCATGCGCCGGTTTCCGTGGCGGGAAAGTGTCCCCGGGGTCCTGCTCGCTCTCCTCCACTGTGAGAAACGTGTTCTCGATGTCAAAAGAGATGTTGCTCTCGTTTCCAGACTCCCTCAGATCGTCTAAGCTGTGGCTGAGACCTAAAATTAGCATTACTCGCAAAATTAGTTTAGACTTTCTGGCAAGTCCGTAACCAGGATTCTGACAGAGTATAGATCGTTTTTATTCCAATGGTAGACGTTTTAGAAAAGTGGACTTCATACATACATTATTTCCCCCATTTGGTGGGTTGTTCGATGCCACCCAGTGACCCATCTACACCTACGGGCTTGTCTAGAAAGTGTATTTTTCAAGCAATGTTACGATGCAGAACCTCAACAAGATCAAACTTGTGATTTTAGATACATGTATTCCCAATCTATATTTACAGTCTCTTAATAATTAATCACTTTTATACATGTATACAATTTAGTTGTTAACATGTTAGGAAATAATCGTAGAGCTACAACTGCAAAGAAATAGTAACTACACCCAAGGCAGTTCTATAGGGTTGGCCACTAGAGGGCCGAATTGTAGCACCTCTTTTGTTGGTTTTATTCGCAACTGAAAAACATTAATTTGTTATTTTTAGATGATGTTTTCTGAGATATTCCATGTGAAATTTTCTTAAATTTTCTAAACAAATTTAAAATAATAATTATCACTCTCTAAACTAACCATTTCCTCTTGTCACCTTTCTGACGGTGGAATATGTGCATTCTGGATTGATTGTGGTTGATTTCTGTCGAGGTGATCGCTTAGATTGATCAGAATCCTTACCCATTGTATTAATAAACTGATTGGAAGCACGCAAGTGTTCTGGTTCCCTGATTGTCACAGTATTGCGTTGTTTTGTCATGGACGTCAGGAGATCTGGAGTCTTTGGAGGTGAAACGTTACTGGCACTGTATGACCTCCCGTATTTCGGGTTAAAGGACGGAGTTGTTGGGTGGGATCTGCCTGGTGATAACGGGGGAAGAGGTGGAGTTATCGAACCTGACGACTCTATTGCATTATAGTCTAACATGTTTCGTTTTCCAACACCCTGAAAACGATCATCATCGTCGTCACTATCCTCCACATAAGCTGCATTGATGTGCGTAGAATTCATCATTGTAGCAACCTTGGATGTAGGTGGTTTCGACTCCAGTAGTTCACGGGGGTACTGCACACCCCTAGACGCTTGTGCAGGTATAGAGGACATATATTTCTCCTGTATCATTGTAACATGTCTAGTTCTATTAGGATCGTAATACTCATTTGGTTTGTTGGAAGGAAAATCTTGAGAGAGGTACTTAGAAACTTCACTGACATTTCGACGGCCACCCAATGGTGATGTACCATCATTAACGGGAGTTTGTCTTGCACTGCTTGTTCTGCTTCCAGAGTTGTCTGGATACTTCGCAGACGGCATCAAAGTGTGTTTTGTAGGCTCCACAGAACTATCTTTTTCGTCGTCTTCTTCCTCTTCATCATCACTTTCTGGTTTGAATGTGCTGAACGTGGCAGTCTGTCCAGCGTATGATCTCGTATTGGAGTCGGTGATGTGAGAGTTATTTGAACTTTGACCCATAGGACTGGCTCTGGCTGTGTGATGAAGCTGATCCGAAGTGGGTTGATGGAAGTCGTGAGGATGTGGAGACTGTGAATATGCTACCTGAAATAGATAGATAGTGTGTATGGCAACACATTTACGTTTTTTTGTCATTTCATTGAAGTCAACAGACAAACACTATGTGCTTATGACGGTTGCCACCAGTTGGCCAAGCAGCATATGTCAAGCTTTCACGAACACCTGGTATCATCCTAGCTTTGACTGTAATTCAAGAGTACATGCCATGTCGATTTTATCATATTAATGTCTCTTGTGCAGAGAAACCCATTTGGTCATGTCAGTGTTTTGTTGTTTAGGTAAATACAACGGTTGTTAATATTATAAAAGATCGTCAATGGACAACAAAACGATTACTTTATAAAAAAAATATTCATAAAAGCATTGTCATACTATATACATGTTTCTGTGTTGACAAGAAACTTTTTGCCAAAACATGATTAGGACCATTAGTATTTTGCTGACACATGATTGGGTTACCTTTATTGTTTGCTGTTTTGACTAATTATAGTAATATACCATGTTTATTAAAGCATGTCTTTATGCTAAACAAAATACAAAAATAAGTATTAAATCTGATTTGCAGCCTCATATATAATTTTCAAAAATTCATTATTAAAAAAAAAATTGTGTCGCATATCCAAGAATGATATTTAAATTAATATTGAAAAGCATACATTATTGATGTCTGGGCCATGTCGTGTCTGTGCAGCCGGTGATCCGTGCATCTGTCGGTCCGGTGTTTGAGATCTAGACCCATACAACTTGGTACACGCTGATCTGAGATCCCTGTTCACAGTCCCGTCTACCCTAATAGACAAACAGACAAAATAGACCATAGTAAAGCTGAACTCATTTGAATATGATCAGACGTAAATATGAAGCCGGAATTAAAATGAACATTCTGTAGGGCCAATATTTCACACTCACCAATTTTCCAGTGAAGTATTTTGCTATCAACGACTTTGTACTATTTCCCTACCTTTCCCATTAGAGGCATTACAGGTGTTGCGTCAATGTCTGTGGTATCATATCTGTCTGAATGTGCCCATAAAAGAATCCTAACTGGTCATCTAAAATAATCGCCTATTAGTCCAGCGGCTAAGAGGGATAATCGTTCACTTTTTAGGGAAAGCATGAAACTTTTCAGGTAGGTAGTACTGTACATCCCAATACAATTCATTTTCGATTAGGACCCATCTCAGAAACTCCGCCTGGTAACCACACTTCTTCCCTTTTTATTTTTAATTGCCTCTATGGGATAAATAATGACGTCAAATAACCATAGGATACTCCAAATACAGTTATTGTAAAGCAGAAAAAATGTTTATTTCAGACGAATTAACCAATTACATATAATTATAGTACCTCCGTGTTGCACCTATATCATTAGAGTTGTCCCCCACGAATGCTGGGTTTTGATACTGCTCTCCATGTGTCTCTGTGTGAACACGGTGATCATGGGAATATGGCGGCGGCTGGTGACGTTCCCGGGAAAAGACAGCTTCACCACGTGGTCCTTCTTTCCTCTCCATAGGATGTGACGGCTTGACAAATACAGAACGAATGAAGTATATTATAATAGTCAGCTTGTTCTTGTGGACAACTTGTATGTAATTTGTAAAATTTGGGATAAACGAAATACACATATTTTGTGATATGATATTGCTGGTATTTCTACATCACACCGTGACCATGCATACATGTATGAATCAACAATTGTATGTCTGACATAACAGAGGAGGAATCCCCTTGCAACATAAAAATAAGTAACTATACTGCATGATCTTACAACCAATAGCAAATTTTTAGGCCATCTTCCATTGATTTTAGAAAAAACCCCAACTAAAATGAGGTCTTCAGTTTTGATGCTCGATCTTTACATAAAACTAAAAGTATCAATTTTAGAATGTTGCGTTTGAAAAGTTTAGCACCTTTTAATAACTGCCTCCCACAGTGCCTTTACGCTTACCTGGCACCGGCAAGAGACAACTGCTTACTGACGTCATTAATCACGTGAGCAGACTCACCTCAATGTGTATGTATTTTGATAAACTTACCACATATCCTGGGAAGGTTTGCCCTCCAATGATGCCCCATTTTGCCTGGTTGTTGCTGGGATCTTCGCCGGTAGCAAAAGGATGGTTAGTAGCCTGCCTGGCGTACGCTACGTTGTCGACCAAACCACTATTGTTACGTGAGTGTGCTGTGGGAGGAACAATTAGTTCTCCATCTTCATACTAAACAAAAAATAAAACGTATTGAACATACATGAAATTCATATATGTTTTGTTGTTATATTCATAACTATAGTTTACATATTATATATAATACTACCTGTCATATGATTGTGATCAAATGTGGAACACATTGATTATTAATCAAGAATGCAAATCTGGTAATATCATAACAAAACGGATTAAATGATAAAATTTATCTTTACGGAATGAAACAAATAGCCTGATCCATAAAACGAGTTATTACCTGCACGTCCTAGAGTTTAAGTAAGAAAAAGCGCAATAAAACTATGTGTTTTATACAAGTTATGTTTGGACTAGGGATCCTAGGTATGCATTATACATTGTTTCAGACCTATATTCCAACCCAGAGCGAGTGCTCCGCAAAGCTCAATGGGTAGGTGTACTTTCACTTACACCGACAAGTGTCCACAACTGGTTTAACAAAGGCCGTGTTATGTACAGTCTTGTCTGTGGGAAAGTGCATATAAAAGATCCATTGCTACTCATCAAGAGTAGCGGATTTCCTCTGTCATATTAACACCACTAACTTCTGTCCTAGACATGCAGTTGAGGCAGCTGGACTGCGTGACCATGACAAACTTGTTTAAATCTTAATATGTTAAAACTAATAATTAAGTATAATTATTCAACCTGTCTTGGTCGCTGCGTGTTGGGTCGTGGAGCGACTGGTGGTTTCTCCGCACTCTGACCAGACATATCCATCATTCTCTGCGAGTTGGCCCACGCGTTCGTCACATGGAACGGGTGTTTCTCAGACCCCACTCCTAAAGCCTCCCTGGCAGTTTGAGGTCGAGTGGCTACTTTTGTCGATGACCACTGTCCACCCGGATACGGACGTCTTTCCTCGACTGCATATTGACTCCCCACACTGTTGGTCTGCTCTGATGTTGTCTAAAAATAAAACATTTGGATGCGATTTGTGACAGATTGGCATTTTAAATCATCCTGGTTAATATATGAGGGCCGGAAGTAATCGTAAAATTTATCGGTCTCTTGGGGTAGAATTTGATAGGTTAATTTGCAATGTTAACGTTATAGCGTGTTATATTAGAGCATGTTTTATTGCTAACAATAATGAAATAAATTAACGGTAATCTTCTTCGTCATTTCGCCAACTTAGAGCATCCAATTATCTTTTTGCACCTACATATTGTATAACTAATTAAAATTGGCGTTGCCGTATAGGCGATATGGAACCAAAACATCATGGATTGATCTATGTTTCAGAATTTAATACACAATAAAATATTATTGGTGATACTAATAAAACTATGTTATATTAATAGCCTGTTGTTCGTACACGGGTACATGAAATCAGACTGAATAATTGGCTGTATATATTGAACCCACCATGAATGGTAAAGCTGACGAAGGTCTCCGTGTGGCCTCCTCGCCGCCCATCACCCCCGGAACCATCCTGCGCGCCGCACCTGGCGAGTAATACCCAACATTCAACTCCCTCTGTGCTGAACTCGGTCGCTCCGCTGGAAAGATACGTTCAAGTTCTATATTACCGTAACCTTAAGTTTTACAACTTATCAGCTTAAAAATAGAAATAATTATAATGTATACAAATAGTGGTGGAGAGTGATTTTAAAGCGCCATTCCATAAGATCATGCATGATAAGGAGTCCTAGTAAGTTGTCAAACTAATCCTTCTGTTAAAAGCAATAAAATATGTTTTTAATCAATCAATCTCTATATAATGAAGATGTCTGGTATTATTTATATGTCTTTTGTAACTATTTCTAATTCATAGAAAGATCTGAATATGTACCTCGTTTTGCAGGTGAGGGAGGACCTCTAGAAACATCAGGCGCACCGTCGGTGTACAGTCTGCCTGGCATACCTTGACGTGATGTTTCACCCTGGGGTGCAGCTACCCCGCCATCCCCTTCCGATCTCTCACCATACGTCTGCTTCAAAGACATTACGTGTATTTAACTTTTACGACAATGCATATTATTTCAGAAACAAGAATATCGAGTGGATGGACATTTGTGGAGAGTAGGAACTTGGGCAGGGGAGTAGGGGGTTTAAACACGAAGTTTGAGAAGAAGAAGAAGAAGAAGAAGAAGAAGAAGAAGAAAAAGAAAAAGAAGAAGAAAGAAAAAGATTTAAACCATTGATATATTTCTTACATCATATTTCTTTCGAATATTTGCAAGCAGCGTCAGCGTAGACTTGAGATTTCCATCAGCTATATCTGAAATGAACACAAACACATTTTACTAAACACAAACACATTTTACTAAACACAAACACATTTTACTAAACACAAACCCAAAATGTATCACGTCGTACGAATAACTCCACAAAACGCGCAACCAAATAGTTAAAAAAACAACTTCTAAGATGCAGCCTAGCGGAAACCAATGTCGAGATTGTACATCTGTATAGACCACTAACGCACTGATGTTGGTGCTCTGCTGTATCTGCAGACAATAGCTGCAGTGACATAACTTTTTATTAGCCTGTTTTAGCGAGGTATTCGTACGATATTCATTACTTAATGTAATAGAATTTGACATTTCTGTTGACCTATTTATTTATACAATTATGTAAATAAACAATGAGTCTTTTCTTTTCTTTTTTATCCATCGTAACATGATATCGCTTTTTGCGTTAAACTGTGCGTGAGTAGTACTGTAGTAGCATTAGTTTAAGGTGCCTTTATCCAATGAAGGTTTAGACACCCCCGCCGTGGGTACGGTCCGCCATCAAAGGCCGAGGCTGCCCCCAAGGCGGCAAACTCGTGAGTAAGGTCGGTTTATAAATATGGCTGCTCACCCTTAGCCGTAATTCCAGTGGTGTCGACGCCTCTCTGCTCCAGATGGGCTAAACACTTGTCTAGGTTCTCCTGCGACTCGACTGCTGATGCCGGCTTACGCTCGCTGTTTGCAACAGGTACCGTGGCTGGAAGGAAAATAGTGGCTTGTAACGGATGTAGAACAAGTTAAAATTAGTTTCATTTGGAACGTCTGGATGCCTAGTTTTTTGGAAATGTAAGTGGTAGTTAGTATTCACAGGGTGTAAAGAGTGAAAGAATATTTGCTGGTTGAATACTTCTTCTTCTTCTTCTTCTTCTTCTTCTTCTGGTTTCCCAAAGCAATGCTCAGACTTCCAGTTCTGCATGTTCTTACCAGAAAGTCTGCTGTCCGTCAAGGGACGCCGCCGGTCCCCAAAGTTTCTCTCTGCATGAGGTTGAATACAACCAGCACTGTTATCTATCTTGTAAACTTGATGAATATATCAGTTTGAACGTATTAAGTGCCCGGGTATGTGTAAATTTCATACGACGATATATTATACTAGATGAAATAAACACCATGCCTGATAAATCCGATCAGAATGAAAGCGATGACAAAGGGAAAACAACACGCTTGACAGTAACGTAAATTATACACAAACATCCTTTACCGCAACACACTGGAAAATGAAATGATCTGCTCCATTACTTGTCACGGTCAATCGCTAATTCGGAAGTGACATTGATTATTGGATTCTGGTCAAATGGAACTGTGATAATATTAATCTTCGCAGCGACGCAATGCGTAAAGGTGCAAACAAACAAAATACACGATGCATTATCTTAGGTCTGTATGTATATCGAGTCTTCTGTGATATTGATTGGTAATGGTGGCGTATTTAGTTGTTCTTTTGATGGGAATATTGTGTATTAATCAAATGTTTATATAAGTTTCAACTGTACGACTTGAGTGCACGGCGTTGTTAGCATTTCACACCTAATTGAAAACTGCTGTACAAAACTGCGTGCTGTAGTAATTACCTGTCTGCAAAGCTACTTAAATTAATTATATATACATGTATATTATTATATATTTACAACAACTGTTATTAAAGGTGTCACGTTGTAATAGAATTCAGAAAGGATAAAACATTTTTTTATATTAGTTTGTTAGTTGGTTGGATAGTTAGGTTATTCACATGGTTATATCCATGTGTGGTTCAAGCATATCTGTCATGGTCACTCCTGACTGTCCTAGACAGAAGTTGGTGTTAGTATGAGAGATGAAACCCACTGCTCCTAATTGACAAGAAGCAAGGGATCATTTAAATGCATTTTCTCACTGATAGGACAGTACGTTTACCACGGACATTGCTACACCAGTTGTGGACACTGGTCGGTGTCCGGTGTAAGTGGAAGTATATACCTACCCATTGAGCACTCACTATGAGTTGAAGCCGATTATGGGATATAAATTCCCATGTACCACGAATGGGATTCCAACCCAGTACCTACTAGTCTTAAGCCCGATGAGTTACCCACAGCGCTACGGAGGCTTGTGGTCATATGGACACAATCCGAAACATAATAACATTTTAAAGTTGTCATTTGAGAGGTGCTTTCTAACAATGGGTAAACGATGTACCAATAAAAACAATTAGACAATAATGTTTCCTAATCATTTTACAAATTAAAAAAACCACAAAAATACAGTTCAGTTATTATACATTCCGAATTATTTATCCGATCTGCAATAACCAATAACATAGTCTATCTGCACACTACCTGGAAATATACGGTAGTTTATTATTATAGCCCTGCTGCTGGCTTCTTCAATAATTTGTGTAACTAGTATTTATGCTAGTCAAGTGTGTAATTTAAATGGCGGGTTAACAGAACATGGATTGTATGACAGACGACAAGCAATCACTATACACACGCAGTAGCCCAGTGGGCATGTATTATAGATCACAGGGTGTGAACCGATCCACAACACTATTATCCCTTCACGTTCGATCAAATCTCTTAATCAGTCTGAGGGGGCATAACAAACTAGTTCAATGTGATAGCGTAGTATAATGTGCACCCATTCAGGCAAGACTATTTCATGCAGCAGGTGATAAGTATTGTGAAAAAAGATATGACACCTTCTAACAGTGAAATAATTATATATAAGCAATATTATACACATACACAGTGTGTGTTATACTTAATATTATAGCAGGAGTGGCGGGACGTAGTTCAGACACCGGCCTCCGTGGTGTAGTGGTTTACGCTTCGGTTTACAGGCTGGGTACAGCCTCGGCACTGGGTTCCGGCCTTCGATGGCGGACCGTACCCACGGAGGGGGTGTCTAAACCTTCATTGGATAAAGGCACCGTATAAGCCAATGCGACTGACTGACCGGTAGGAACAGTGTTCTGATCTCGCTCGTGGATATCACTTTCCAACTCCAACCCAGAGTGAGTGCTCCGCCGGGCTCAATGGGTAGGTGTAATACCACTTATACCGACCAGTGTCCACAACCTGTTTAACAAAGGCCGTGGTATGTGCTAACCTGTCTGTGGGAAGGTGCATATGAAAGATCCCCTGCTACTTATCAATTTGGAGTAGCGGGTTTCCTCTATCATACTAATACTAACTTCTGTCGTGGGCAGACAGTCGAGGCAGTTGGACTGTGTGACCACAACAGACGTGCTTGAACCTTAATTAGCACGTAAATAAGTTATAACTAACTAACGTAGACCAGAGGTAGAGTGTCTGCCTGCGGTTTGTTAGGTCAAAGGATCGATCCTCCTCAGGAACCCGTTGGGTTATGTCCCGTTCCAACCAGTGATCCACGACTGGTCTATCAAAGGCCGTTGCGTGCTATTCTGTCTGTGGAAAAGTGCACATAAAAGATCCATTGGCAAGTTACTGTTATTCGCAGAAGAGTAGTCTATGTGGCGGCAGCGGGTCTCCTCTGTGACCAAGCGTCGATATAACCGTGCTTTTGACATCCAATAACCGATGATTAATAATTAATGTGTTCCAGAGCTGTCGTTAAACAAAAACAACTTTTATCTTTAATAATTATAACAGTGTGTGCCGACCTTTTGTAGTGTGTACCGACCTTTTGTAGTGTGTACCGACTTTTTGTTTATAGTGTGCTTTTTTATTAAAAGAAGACATGCCGCGGATGAACGCTTTAGTAAGTGATACGCCGACAACTATAATAAATCATAGGTGTATGGCAATTGTTGTCGATAGCTGTAATCAACTGTTCTCATTCTTTAGCAACGGTAAACATCGTTATCGTTATTGCTTGCCAACTGACTGTACAGGAATATACCACAATGGAGTTATCTCCTGGAGAGGCGGACGGTGGGCTAGTATGTGCAGAGATAAAAGATAAAGTTTGTTTAACGACACCCCTGGAACACATCGATTATTAATCAGCGGTTATTCGATATCAAACGAACTAGTATAATTATATACGGTTGTGTTCACTTTTTGGCTTTCATGAAAATGTTTGGTACATTCTTGCTAATATGGATTTTTAGACCAAATATAACTTGGAGGTGTTTTTTTTTTGGCAGCCATCTTGGGTTATCAGTTAGTCTAATCTTGTAAAAAAAATGTTTTGGGGTCAACTTTAGTTCATAGTTAGTCTAAAAACGCACATCTGCAAAAACCTACCAAAATGTTTTACGAAATGACTTAACAGCATATATATATATATATAATATACACTACACGGTTACATCTACACTTGAGCACAGAGGAAACCCGCTGCCGCTACATACACAATGTAGGCTACTCTTCTTCGAATAAAAGCAAGGAATATTTTATGAACACTTTCCCACAGACAAGATAACACACACCACGGTCTTTGATAGACCAGTCGTGGATCACTGGTTGGAACCGATAGCGTTATACATGGTTTCGGAACTATATTACTACGGACTTCTATTCCTTTTACATCGGTAACGTATAAAAACGACGACAGATCCACAGTCGAAACGTTCTCCGTGGCGCAGTGATTAATGCATAGGGCTTAAGACTCGTAGGTACTGGGTTCGAATCCCATTCGTGGCATATGGGATTATTAATCCTAGTATGGGTTCCAACCCAGAATGCTTCGCAAGGTTCAATGGGTAGGTGTACTTCTACTTACACCGACCATTGTCCAAAGCTGGTGTAACAAAGGACATGGCATGTACTGTCCTGTCTGAGGGAAAGTGCATATAAAAGATCCCCTTACTGCTTATCAAATAGAATTAATGGGTTTCCTCTCTTACACTAACACTAACTTATGTCCTTGACAGGCATGTGAGGCAGCTGGACTGCGTGACCACGACAGACGTGTTTTAACCTTAATTGGATATAACAACGTAACTAACAACATTTCGCGGACGAATCAATAAATAGCAAACCCCTTTGATATAACGCTAACCGGATTACAACATACAATGCGTTTTAATTGCTTGGTAAACAGAGTCATATAACTCTGTTATTAATACCTGGCTAAGGATCGCTTTACATTCCTATATGAATGCAGGTAGTAATATAAGAAGGCACCGATAACGTTAGGTAGCGTAACACAGAGGCGCAGTAAAACACGACATTATTATACATGTAGTTTTCATTTGAATAGCAGGGCTCAAAATTTCAATTAACTGCGTTTGATACATAAAAAGGCTGTTAATTGAATTTTTTACCCATGTAATACATGTCATATAATATATCTAACGTGTAATATTGGCGATATACAACATTATATGATATTGTTGACATTGGTTTATACAGCAATACATACTGAACAATAAACACACAATTTGCATTCGCTATCTATAATATATTGGATTTGATGGAGTTTGCTCTCAAAATTTCTCTACATATTAATTTTAGTTTTTGACCTGGAAAATGAAAACGGTTTGAGTCTGCATTTTAATGCAAAATATCCTATTTTTACAATGAAAAATGTAATTTAGAAATCTGTTTTACCCTTAAAAGGCTATAATTTCTAGCGGTAGGACCTGTGGAACAGTATGCCCCACACCCTCTCCACCCAACCCAGAATAGCTTGCTTATGAACATACATGTACCTGTATTATCAATCAACTCTACATGCACACTACAATCTACATCGTAACACTACGTTATAGAGTGAATTGGTTTAGCCTGGACCAGCGTACATCGAGTTTACATTTGTTGAGTTCTTAATTATCGTAGACATGTACTAAAATGTTAAACTTGTACATGTGACATTTGACATGAAGTCTCTTCAAAGCTATTTAAACAAAACACTCGAAAACCTTGTCTCCACCAGCTAATGCTCTGTGTAACATAATAATTATTTCTGGTAAATGGAGCATTTGTATTTTTAAAAATAGCATATATTTACATCATTTGCTTACAATACTGAATATATGTAAATCCAATAGTTGTATTAAAAGTAACATTTACTTACATCCTTTGCTTACAATATCAATATAATTATATCATTCCAATGTGATTCTGGCCATCCAAATGGTTATACCGGGGTAATAGCTCAAAATATACTTTTGCCAAGAATAATTTGTCTCATGTTTACAATACCAATATAATATTATGCATATCCAATAATTTATGTTTCTGGTCATGCAAATGGCTATGCAAGCTCAATATGTCCGTTTACCTAAACTAATTTTATACCGTGCATGCACCTTATCGTAGACGAAAGCCCAATGACCATATTAAGCTACTACAAACGCGTTGATGTTGATATTGTAAGCAATAAGTTGTAAGTAAATATTACTTATAATAAAAAAAAAGCTCTATGAGCTAGAAATATGTTACAAATAGCATTAGATGCGCACGCATGGTAACATCCATCTTAAAACTAGAAATTGTGTTTTTAAACAAGTGTACGTGGATGAAACACATCTGACATTCAATAACAGACTTTCTGGCTGTAGCGAGTTGTGACATTCATCTTAGACATTGTGTCTTTAAACGTGTACCTGCGGTGAAACACATTTGACATTCAAAAAAGCCTTGTCGTGGGTTGTCGACGGCTGGCTGTCACACAAACACGAAAAAATAATGTACTACTTACTTGTGAGTTCAACGAGTGTCACCAACGTAATCCCATCAGCTAGTCCCTTACGAAGATCCCCGACCAGCGGGCACTTGTTCCTCTGCAAGATATCATTCACCCAGGTCGTGTGTTCCTGCAATTCCAACAAGCAACGAGGCTGTATATATAAACTCCTATATTACTATTCCACACACACACACAACCCCAGCCAGCCCTGGCGTACGTACCCCTATACAACCACCTACACACACGCTCGATCCGCTCTCATAAACATGATCCAACAGATAAAAAAAATTAACCTTTCAATGTATCTCCCACCACCAAGTCAGGTGGTATTCTCCTTCCAATTATTTTAAGCTAGGAATTACAAGTAAAAAAAGGCACACTCCTAAGCCCGTTATTATTCCGTTACGCCAACACATAGAAAATATGTGTATTATAATGTACGGCGAAGATTATTCGCGTATACTGTACACACGTCGAGCTAGTGACCTGCCCAAACATGTGTGCAACTTAATACAGGTGCTTTCAAATACACAATACTATAACACCATTATGGGTAGCCACGGAAGCTATAAATATATCGGCCATGAGCTGGCTAGTACAAAGGCACATCCAGATCCTGTTTGAAGTGTAACTGGATTTGGAGAATTCTAATAGCTTTCAAATTAGTTATAAAAGGTCAAAATGATCGTTTACCGTTGAAAATGTGTAATGGGCTATAGACTTTTTGACTTTTCGCCCGTTCTACACGTCTCAGTGTTCGGAATAAAGAGTTCACGGTGGGGACTCGGTGCACGATGAGGTTTTAAATCAATATTTAACCAGCCACTACAGTAGTGACTGGGACATTCCAGAGTCTGGTGAGGACTTGGATTATGAAGACATGCATGATGCATGGGTATCAAGCAGGTTGTAAAGCAGGTATGCGGTTTAAAAAAAAAGTTTGTTTAACGACACCACTGGAACACATTGATTATAAATCAACGGTTATTGGATAAAAGTGTTTTCTTTAACGACACCACTGGAACAGATTGATTATTAATCAGTGGTTATTGGAAAAAAGATTTTTGTGTTGGTTAACGACACCACTGGAACACATTGATTATTAATCAGCAGTTATTGGATGTCAAACGCACGGTTATAATATCAACACATGGTTACAGAGGAAACCCGCTTCCGCTACATAGACTACACTTGCATAATAACAGCAAGGGATCTTTTACATGCATTACCGACAGACAGCATTATTATAGCACACACCATGCCCTTTGATAAAAACAGTCTTGGATCACTGCTTGGAACGGAAAATAACTCAACGAGTTCACTGATGATCCTTCGACCTATCGAACTCCAGTTTCCAGAGACTTGTAAAAGATACATTCGTAAAATAAACCCAGGGACTTGTAAAAGATACATTCGTAAAATAAACCCAGGTTTTGTGTATTTCAGAACACATGTGTTTGCGTGCTATAAAAGCCCATTGTGGGTCTGTCAACTCAAATGTTAAGGACATTAAATTTTATCAAACATAACAAAGGGGTATCGAAAAGAAACAGATGTACGTATGGTTGAAATCTAATGATGATTCATGTGTCAGCTATTATTTAGCGTCTTGTACTTTTAGGCCTATATTATCCTATCCCTATGGGAGAGATAAATTATTGTGTATTTTGATATGACAGTATAACATGTTACCATACATTGTATTGACTATTGAGTAACTTGTATATTATTATGCTGTACAAGTACATGGTGTCCTACCCTGTATGTTAAGCTGGTATTGATCTGCGTAAGGGGAGTTACCCAGCGGGTTAAAGGGGTTGAGTAACAGTTGTATATTATTATGCTATAAAAATACAACATGATATCTTATCCTGTATTTAATGATGCTATCAGAGTACAACTTGATGTCAGAGTACCATATATACATACTCATGCACATACTCATATACATAATTATACATATACCTATACATTATGCAATATATTACATACACTCCCTCCCTCCCCCTCTCTCTTTCTCTGTCTTTGTCTGTGTGTCTGTGTGTCTGTCTGTATGTGGGTCTGTATGTGTGTCTGGCTGTCTGGCTGTCTGGCTGTCTGGCTGTCTGGCTGTCTGCCTGCCTGCCTGCCTGCCTGCCTGCATGTCTGCATGTCTGCCTGTCTGTCTGTCTGTCTGCATGTCTGCATGTCTGCATGTCTGCATGTCTGCATGTCTGCCTGTCTGTCTGTCTGTCTGTCTGTCTGTCTGTCTGTCTGTCTGTCTGTCTGTCTGTCTGTCTGTCTGTCTGTC
>JAULBR010107501.1:0-10554 GCA_032355825.1 Melanodrymia aurantiaca | reverse complement strand
ATATGACGAATAGTAATACACTGTATTGATAAAAGTGTACGGAAACAATATTTTTAGTATTAAATATAAAAAGTCAATATTAAAACAGTCTCAAGAATTTTTTAAATCCTATCAAGTCCTTTTGTTTTTTAATGAGAAACTCTTTAATTTGTGTAGTGACATTTGTTTAAGAAAACCTCTTCAAATTGTTAAGACACACAGAGTGTAAAAATCTTTTTGCCGTAACATACTGTAAAACGGGTAATATTTATGTGTCTGTAATTTTTGCAGTTTTCACATTTGTCATTTAACCACAAAAATTACAATCACGCTAATAACTACTAGCAATTGTAACCATTAAAAACAACAATATCACTAGTTGATCTTTTTTTGTTACTCGCGATAATTTGCAGCTGTAAATATTGCCCTTTTAAAAAGCAACCAAGTAAATTCACGCCCTTTGTTCTACCAGTCTCAGACAACTTGCAAAATCACACACTGGCCTGGTGACAAGGATGGATCCTACGACTTACAGCACCTCAGCTGGGTGCTACAAACTACATCACTCTCCAGTAATATGAATAACAAGACCAAAATTAACTAAAAACTATAAACAATAAATTTTCTCTCTGTTAACACGAGACCATAGATTTTCACTCTGAAAATATGTCAGTAGTGTTTTGAATGTAAGAAAAATCTATTGCTTAAAGAGCATTTCTTCTTCTTCTTCTTCTTCTTTTGCGTTCCCAATGGAGGACAATAAAGAGCATTTAAAATGAACTAGTTAAGATGAAAACTTGTGTGCTGCCACGTAAGAGTCAGTCGTTTGAAATGCAGCCACGTAAATGTGCAAATATGATGAACACATGTTAAGAGATGGAGTCATGGACCACCCTATTCCGAGGAGAAGTTCCCATGTTTCTAATTTAAAAGTTATCTCACTGAACACACATACAAGCACAAATAAAATATTGTACAGGAGACGTAATCAATACTCTATATCTACACTCCTACATAGCAGACGTGTGTCAGTTTTGAATATTTCTGTGGTGTAGACGTGGTCCATATCCTTTAGGAACATCTTGATATGCACATTGTTTCACTGCTCCTGTTGACGTATTGTGTCAGCAAAACTGAATCTATTCACTGAACAGAGTTACTGTTGATGCATGGACTTGATTTGTACTTTACAACCTTTCACCCCGTCTGTTTTCAGCATGCAAAACCGCATCGGGAATAATTCAAAAGAAAACCGTGTCTATTCCATCGAGCATAACGACAGGACAGCACTGAATAAATCAGTACTTATTCATGAATATGAATACTTAATTCAAATGTTGTCTTGGTACACTCACATTGGGCATGGAACAATTAAAACGTAAATGATAGGACAGTACTGAATAAATCAGTACTTATTCATATGAATACTTAATTCAAATGTTTTGCTTTTGTACACTCACATTGGGCATGGAACAATTAAAACGTAAATGCACATGTCTGTAATAAGTAATTATCTTCACGAAACAACGTAAGGACTTGCAACATAAAAGGATTGTGATAATAATTGTAATAAGAAAATTAGATGTTCTAATTTTTGTAACTGTTAAAAGTTTTGTTACGGTAATATTGTGATTTCAACTCATTAAGATTCAAATAGTCTTCAAGATCTAGGTTTCACATGAACACAGCAGTTAATGTAGTTGGTTTTTTTAACAGAGTATTGAATTTATCATCCCACACAACAAAGAGCTGATAATTCAACTGAAATGTCCAATCGTCACCAGACAGACTTCCAACACCAGACGTGTACAAACAACGGCAGACATGATGATTTCAATAATGACGTCTTTCACAAAAATTGTATCATCTGACGCTAGAACTCGAAGCGCACAATAAGATGTTTCAGACAATGAACTTGAATGTGATGTTAGAACTCTTACTTGCACAATTTATAAGGTATTAGAAGTACACCTAGAAAGGTCCGACGCTAGAACTCTCAGATAAAACAAAACCTCAACCATGAACTCATCCTTGAACTCATCCTTGTACTTTGTGGGAACCATACTAAATCCATCTTTCCATATCTAATAATAGAAATTCATCTTCTTGCCAGATCTGATAACAGAAATCCATAATCCCAAGATGTGTTGTTTACATTCAGATTCTTGGACTATGCAAAAATTAAACTTATACAATCTGGTATGATGTCAGAATCTGTATGTGTTGCAATCTCGGATTGACAAGTTTGGTTTAGTCGAATAGTCTGGTAGATGGATGAATAAGAGTTGTTTACATTAGCACTGGAGATAATCAGTTTGTGTGTGTCAGTCGGTGGTGTTAGTCGTTAGGACTGCGACTGCATTGCTTGGCGGACACACGCGGCCAGCAGCTCGTCCACCTGGTCTCCATCAGCTTCAGGGTCAAGGTCAAATTCCTATTAAAAAAAAGAGACATATTTTTACATTATAACATTTAATGTGACATGTTAGTGAGTAAAATACACTATTGTTTTACTGTAAGATACAATACTATTGTCATCAATGCCCAGGCGTATTATGCATGAAGCGAGACAATGGTAATTTTCAAACGTCAAGACTTTTCACGGGAAAATCATAATGCAGATACAATACGTTGTCCGAGACTTTCGGTTGTCTCGCTTCATACATAAGGCCCCAGCAAACTTGTCATTGTCCCAATTTCATGTTTTGGTATGGATAAATCCCATTTCGCACCTGTTTTCGAACGATAAGGGTCTAGGCAACCACAAAATATTTTTTTACAAATGTTCTATTTTAGGTCCCACTTTTCACGATTCTATTTTCTTTCTAACTTCAGTCTGCATCTGGTTAATTCTTATTTGAGAAACAGTTACCGTCATTTAATTGTTATCATTAATTCAGTAAATCTTTCTCTGTTACCACCAACTGTGTGAAGATAAGTAATGAAATCACTGACAGTTGCACACTTAATTCATTTCCAATACCAAATTACATAAGTCAATTACCCCGGTGAGTATCAATAGACCTAGCCTAGCATTTGCAAGCTGTTGTATAAACACCAAGTGATAAATGATGTCAGTGATAAATGATGTCAGTGATAAATGATGTCGATATGTAAAAATGTTCATATATAAAATATTTTACTTGTGCAAAATTAATCAGGAAAAATCAATCTGAATCTGACTATTGAAAGTTAAGGTGTTTTAGCAATACTAACCAAATGGAAATAAGTGCTAACACATCACAATAAGCATGAATGATTGCTTAAAAACAAATAACTAATTAGACTAAATATCAATAATCATCAATAGTTTTTATTGACATCTAATTCCCCTGATAACCCGTCGATACATAAACGACAAAAACAATCCGATGGTTTCAAGAATCTTAACCACCTAGACAACACAGAAGTCATTATGTGAAGCAATTCTGCAATACGAGTATTATTAAATAAGCAAGGCAATTTCCAGTGGTAAAACGATCCTCAGTTTTATGTCCATAACAGCAAATGAGCAGTGAAGTTTCTATACAGGCTGAAGAGAGAGACAGCATTACTGAAGAAAATACAACTCCTCATTTTTGTTGACACTAATGTCCAATTGATGGTCCTCGTGGGGATTGTAGTAGCCAGCTAGTTTACTCTGGCTCAATTTTCAATCTCAAACCACAATTCATGCACAAGCAACGTTTTGTAGGTGAGCCACTCACTCTCATCTTTATAACAGGGGCATTTCATGGCATTTGTCACGTCAGTCACGATTGTTTCTCTTTGTTATGTAAATAAATGCAAATATTAACAGATTTCATTAATGTTTTGGTACTGCAAATTGAAATTCCTAACAGTTGAATTATCTAACAACATAGTGTTTTGTCTTAACTAACCAAAATGATGAAAAGCAATCGTGACGGACGAGACAAACACCATGAAATGCCCCATATAGCCTAATGTGTACTTATAGGCCTACCTAAATTCAGTTGTCTCGTGCCACATTATTGGAGACGAAGGTCAAACGCAATTATTTTCCTCTTGGGTTAAAATCATTGATACGCACACCGGAACAAACTGTCGCATTATCCACGGTTGTCTTTTACTCGTACGTCATTCAAAGTGTTTAATTAACCTCACCAAACGAGATGACTTTTCCTATCACTTTTAGCTGTACTGAAAAACAACTGTCTTCTAAGGAAAAGCAGAAAAATATATCACATTCCATCGATTTACCCAACCAATTAGAATTACAAATAACATTATTAGTCCAGCGGCATATAGCTCAACATTATGGAGGAATTGTTTATTGTTTGATACCAGCATGAAACAGTGCCCATTTGTAGAGGAACATTAGACGGTCATTTTGAGATATACATGTAGTTCCAAGCTGGACAATGATTAGTTGCCAAGGAAACAGACTTTTACTACTTTACATATTATTGTCTTGCAAACAGGGCCACCTATATAGGAGGGTACCGGTACCGGTGTAAAAGGAACGCAAGTCCTACCGGAATGCATGTCCGGTTATATCATAACCAAATGGAATAAATAATCAAATAAATCTTTATGGAATCAAATAAAGTCTAATTCATAAAACTAGTTATTACCTGCAAGACCTAGAGTTAATGTAAGAAAAAACGCAATAAATCTGTGTTTTATAAAAATCTGGTTTGGACTAGGATTCCTAGGTACATGTATGTAGATCATATAATAGCATTTTACATTGTGTCGGACCATTTTTCAAGATGGTGGACATTCCAGAACGAAACATTCATAACGCAGTGGATATACTATAATAATAGTAATCATGAGTAGATTTCTACATATTTGGTATCAATGTATGTGTATTTGGTGTAGCGGCATATTAGTGACAATTAATAACCAATCAGATCATTGATAACGTCACCAAATGTCAAAATGTCATGTTGCCATGGTGAAAACGAAAATTTCATTTTTCTCGTGTTTCAAGTAACCTGTGTATGTTATAATAATCAGTTGGTAAATACATTTTATGTATTTTAAACGAGCCTTCCTACTAGTTAATTTTGGTATAAAAATATCCAGGAAATAGTATATTTTAATGTCACATTAACCCCTTACCTTTTACGTGTATAATATAGGAAAACCTTTGCATTGTTCCAATTGCAATTGAATGTACATGTATACCCAACTACCAATCTTCCCAAGAAGTTAGATTTCGACCTTTCTTACTACATGTATTTTAAGACAGTGGTAGCATGTTGCAGGGCCAGCATAGCGGGAAATGGGTAGGGCGGTCAGGGTGGCACTCTTCAAGTAATTTATGGGGTCCCTTTGTTTAGCCCCTTATGATCAGTTTGTAAATAAAATCAATGTCATTCAAAAGTGCAATCCCGCCAGTTAATTTGTGTATGACAATATTCAGGAAATAGTATATTTTACAGTCAGATTAACCCATTAAGTTTTAAATGTACAATATAGATAATCCTTTGTATTTTTTCCAATTGTAATTAAATGTATACAACTCTACCAATCTTCCTAAGAAATTAAATGTTAACATTTCTCACTGTTTAAAGCATTGATAGAATCTTTCAGGATCAGTTTAGTGCTGTGCAAAGAGGTTGTGCGTGGTGGGAGTGCGGGGCGGGGGTGGGTGAGGGCATGGCAATGGGTATACGGGGTAATCCTAAAATAACTTCTGAAACGAATAGCTTCTTTTCCCAGTATTGCCCTCTCAATATTCTATTCTACATGTTGCGCCAACATTGTGTTTACAATAAAAGAACAATTCAAATACAGCAAAAGATTTTCATTTGTGAAGAAATGTTTTGTGTAGGTTTGGGATCAAGCTCTGGAATACTAAACCAAGTAAACGTGGGATACATCAGAGCAGTTATACTTATAGTGTATACTTCAACATGACTGTCAACATCAGCTAACACCAACGAACTAAAACTGGACAGGATTCAAAACTTGGGTATCCACATGATGACATGAGGAAAGACAGTTGATAATCGATGCAATAGAGAAAACAGGTGATAGTGAACCACTGCTGCATGGAAAGCGGGACAGAAATGAATATTCTCATTTAGAGTGAACTCACTCACTGGACTCCAGATTGTCTGACAGAACCAACTCTGAAGTCCTTAGTTGGTCCATGCAGCAGTGGTTCACTATCAACCGTATTCTCTACTGCATCGATTCATATTAAATATCAACTGCATTCTCCATGTCATCCATTGCTGTTGAATATCAACCGTCTTCTTCATTACATCGATTGGTGTTGAATATCAACTGTCTTCTCCATTGCATCGATTGGTATTGAATATCAACTGTCTTCTCCATTGCGTCGATTGGTGTTGAATATCAACTATCTTCTCCATTGCATCGATTGGTGTTGAATATCAACTGTCTTCTCCATTGCATCGATTGGTGTTGACTTCATTACGTCTAGAACAATTTGGATACCGCTGTTTCAAAGTGTTGAGCTTTAGTTTGTTGGTGTTGGCTTATGTTGAAGCATACACTATAACTGCTCTTATGTATCCCACGTATACTTGGTTTAGGATTCCAGAGCTTGATCCCAAACCTATACAAACAGTATTCGAATTGTTCTTTTATTGTAAACGCAATGTCGGCGCAGCATGTAGAATAGAATATTGCAAGGGCAATATTGGGAAAGGAAGCCATTAGTTTCAGACGCCTTTTAGAATCTGCCAAAAAGGTGAAAAAGTGCTCACACAAGTTATTTTAGGAACTTTTAAATAGTTTTGGTGTTGGACATTGATAGAAATCAAAGTTGCCACCTAACCAGACTCAATGCAGTATTCTATCAAAAATAATTTTGTGAACTTTGACTAACCACTGTTTTTTGCATAACCAAGGAACATGTTTGGAAGCAAGGATACCTAATTGAAGTCAGCGACCTTGTCTTTTATTGGTGCTTTAGTTTTGGTGTCGGATGAAAATTAGTTTTGGTGTCGGATGGAAATAAATTTTGATAACATTTAAAATATTTTGTACGACAAATTTTATAGAACCCATTGTATAATCCCAGAAGTTACATAGCGCTGTGACTAATGCGTCAGTCTTAAGACTGGTAGGTACTGGGTTCGAATCTCATTCGTGGCATATGGGATTTGTAATCCCAGTACCGATATACTGGGTTGTCTGTGGGAAGATGCATATAAAAGATCCCTTGCTACTTAAATAAGAGTAGCATGTTTCCTCTATCATACTAACACTAACTTCCGTCATAGACAGGCAGTCGAGGCAGCTGGACTGCGTGACAATGACAGAACAGAACAGAACAGAACAGAACAGAACAGAACTTTATTACACCCAGGCCATTAAGTAACGGCATATAGGGAAACATAAACAATCATATTTTAAATAACAATGCAGGAGTTTACAGGAGGATATTTACAATGAATAATATGATAAGTAAGGTGACACCACATTTGCAATATAAACACTGGGTACTGGGACAGACGTACTAAAACCTTAATTGAATATAAGCACGTAATTAAGTTAGCTAACTAACTCAGTCTGAAGCAACCCTCTCAATGCATCTCACCTTCAATGTACCGGTACCTTCTATAATAGCTTATAATAGCTTTCATAAGTTGTCATTAATAACTGACTTCGTACATTCGTCTCCCAAATGACGCTCACCCGGTAGGTTAAATACCACACTGTCGGTCAATTCTACGGAGTGAATTGCAGAACTCATAACAACATGGTTCACCATAACTGTTGAAAACCCAGTGTTCTTAACACAACCACCAAGACAATCTACTGCTCGCTTCCAATGACAGCTTTCAAAGTAATGCCAATACATTGTTAGATTACTATCAAACATGATCAGCTGATCAACACATTCCTTGCTTTTGAACTGTGATGCACAGTCATGAGACCAAAAGTGTCCTGTATTGAAATGATGCTCTGTAAAAAAGTTTGTACAATGTAGATAATGATTAATGTTGAACTAAAGTTCAATGTATTAATGACTTGCTTCTAAATATAAACTTTAACACTAATTGAGGTTTATTTTTAATGTATATTATTGGTGGTGAGGAATAGGAATGATTGTCTTTGAAGGAGGTACAATAGTGCCTCTTATAGATCAGTATTACACAAAATAATTATGTATAACTTCAATTAAGACTAACTTATAAAGCTTGACGAAATTTTGATTAAAATCGGCGAAGACCTTTGTGTGTTTGATCCAGTGGGTGAATTGTATTGATACCGGAAATAGTTTTGGTGTCGGACGGAAAATATTTCCTTTTACTATCCTGATCAGAAATATTTTTTAATATCACTTTTATTACATCTGAGTTGTTTTAGACCATTATGCTCAATAGGTAACTGGGTTATTTTATATTTATTTTGATCAGATCAATTAACAAAAAACCCCACCATTTCATTGAAATTGAAGAAGCTACCATGGTTGCATTAATTATGCAAATGATATGGTGCAAAAATATATATTAGGTATCTACCTTGCATGATAGCAAAACTTACTGTCTCATCTACTTTGTCAGTGTTCTGTGTACTAATTAGAATGTTCCATCCGACACCAAAACACATCAATATTCATCGCATTTTTTTTTACAGAGATGGCTACAAAGTCATGATAATATGGAATATTCTTTAAATGTGCCTTGTTTCATACAGCACAGTTATGTGGGTGTCGAAAAATATTAATAGATTTACATTTAATATAATTTGAATTTTATAGTGTGGTGTTGACCACTTTTAAAATATGTCCTACTTCAATACGTGCGAGACCATATTACACAACAAGAAGGAAATATAATTACATGGTAACCATATCATGAGCTCATAATCATCCCAAATATAAACACGTCACATTTTCTTTCTCACAAAGGAAGCGTTTATGAATATAATATAATACATTAATCAGAACATATCTAAGGGAAACAACATAATTTTACATGTGTAGTTAAATGAGTCCGTTTGGGTTACATCCCTTGGACATAACAACTCCAGACTTTAATACATAGAACCGACGTATTTAATATTTACTCTAATTTGTGTCGATAGGGGAAATAACCAAGACTATTTAATGTATAAATGACTTTTTTAGTTATATCCCTTGAATTAGAAATTGTCAAACTATATCCTCATTTAAAAAAGCAGTAAAACCAGCCTTACGTTCAATAGGGCGAGCACTCTGGAACTATGTGACTGGTACCGATGGTGTACTGTCACATCACATTCAATTAATGTGGATGCAAAATTAATATCGGTGTCAAAACGTTTTGTCTCAGTACTTAGCAGAACGCTCGCGCTATTGAACGTAAGGCTGATTAGATGGCCAATGTGTGGCACCATACTATTCGTTTGGTAATAGAAAAGATACTCAAAAGAGTTCATTGTTTAATTATTTTGCAAAATATGCCTTCCAAATATAAACGACAGAAAGTTATTATGCTTAGGGAGTAATATCCAAATAAAAAGCTACACCTGATAGAAGTTTATCGCATTAATTAATTAAGCTAATAAAACGATGCCATGAGATTATGTCCGCCGACAGGTTTTAAGGGTTGTTTTACTTTTATATGCTTGTCATTTTTTCTCAATCTCATATTGTATAAGAATAGACATAATTATATAAAGGGTATTGTCATCAAAGGCAATACTAATGTTATCTATCTATATATTTTGTACATATAATTTGAATATAGATTCTTAATGTAATAAATGATTAACGTTTTTGTAACTGAATGTTTCTTTTCTGATTTCCTTTGATGTTGTAATTGTAATATTGATGAAATTGAATTCCTTTAGTATATTGAGACAGGCGATGTGAAGACAACATATTATGGGAACAAAGGCACAGACAGAAGTAAAACCCGTCATAAATATCGTGAAACTAGGCTATTTTAAACTTTTGATATATCCAACTATCCATCCATCCTAACCATACACCTTCCACACACGCATCCATCTATCTATCCATGCATTCATCCAAACCATCCATCCTTCCGTCCATCCATCCATCTATCTATCTATCTATCCATCCATCTAAACCATCCATCCATCCCTCCGTCCATCCATCCATCTAAACCATTCATCCATCATTCCGTCCATCCATCCTAACCATACACCTACCACACACGCATCCATCTATCTATCCATGCATTCATCCAAACCATCCATCCTTCCGTCCATCCATCCATCCATCCATCCATCTATCTATCTATATATCTATATATCTATCGATCTATCTATCTATCCATCCATCTAAACCATCCATCCATCCCTCCGTCCGTCCATCCATCCATCCATCCATCACACAACCATATGGCCATCTATCTATCCATTCATCCACCTACCCACCCACCCATCCATTCATTCATACATTTATCCGTCCGTCCGTCCGTCCATCCATCCATCCATCCATCCATCTATCACGCAACCTTATGCCCATCTATCCACTGTATGGAATCCACTACGGTAGAAAATGTTTGGTCTCACTTCCGGTATCGCGAAAACGAAAGTGGTAACCAAGTGAGTGGTATAATATTACTTGGTGAAGGATATATTCAGTTTTTAGTGCCTTTTAATCACTTGAATCAA
>JAULBR010107490.1:0-10559 GCA_032355825.1 Melanodrymia aurantiaca | reverse complement strand
TCCTTCAAGTAACGCTTTGGGATATACTAACTACATATATTGCAGTTTCACAAAAGTGTGTTTTTATAATATTTGGGAGACGTCAATTTTTGGACCCAAATGGAACGCATTTGTGCTCGTGATTGTGTTTTACCCGTTTGTACACACTCTATCAATTAGTATGGGACATTATCGGTCTCTGTGATATAGTGGATACGACTGGTAGGTACTGGGTTCGAATCCCGCTGGAGACGGTCGGAGGATTCCAACCCTAGAGACTCTTAATGGGTCGTTATATATACACGACTTACAATCTGCCACTACTGTAACTGGTTAACAGTTACTTTAGGCCGTAGTACTGTTCTGTCTGTGAGAAAAGTGCATATCAAGACCCCTTGCTACTTATCAATTAGGAGTAGCAGGTTTGCTTTCACCCACTAACACTAATTTCTGTCCAATCAGTCGAGGGAGCTGGACTGCGCATCCAGGATAAACATACATAAGTTATAACTAACTAGCTAACTAACGGACATTGCAAGACATTGGCTGATAATAATTATTGTGGCAAGGTTGAATGTCCCTCTACAATGTTTAGAGTGTGAACTTTGCTGTTATGTATTCAATGGTCAAGCATTCAAATAACAAGGTAATAATTCTTACGGCAAAATGCCGAGAATGTTAATTATGCCTAGTTTGGGTTCATTAATGGGCGTCACTTGGTGGGGGATAGGGGGAACATGCCCCCTCCCTATATTTTGGAGAGGGTGGGGAACATGTGCAAATGCTCCCACCCCCACTTTTTAGCATAAATAAAACATTACCACGCAGTAATGTATTGTATACCATACATGTGACCAGAATACACCAAAGACATCATTCTGTTCTTGGTAAACGGTGGTTGCTCAACAAAACTATTTTTCACAAACGATCCCCCGCCCAACTTTTCTTCAGAAAAGAACCCCCATGGGATTTATTAATTAAGTTCTAAGCAGAACATGTTGCATCGCAGATCCTTGGTAGCTATTTTTAAATAATAGTCCACGCGTGTGGCCCACACCATTCTCGAAAGCGCCACTCAAGCGTTCTGATCTATTGGTGTTGGAAGCTGTCACCCTATTGCCTTCGAGACATAATTCTGCACTTCAATGACCTGGTTTATTTTTTGTTGAAAGCTAACACACCACTGCTTTCCAAAAACAATAATTTGACATCATCTTATTTTAACATACACGTGTACATGACTGTATAATGTCTTCCATAGGTCGTAGCAGCGGGGCCTAATTCAGCGCAAAGTGTACGCCTGAGGTTCGATAGGTCGACGGATCGATGCTCCTCGGGGGACCCGTTGGGTTATTGCTCATTCCAACCTGTGATTCACGACAGGTCTATGAAAGGCCCTGGTATGTGCTATCATGTATGTGGGAAAGTGGTCATAAAAGATCCCTTGCTATTATTCGAAGAAGAGTAGCATACTAATGTGACGACAGCGGGTTTCCTCTGTGACCATGTGTCAATATAACCATGCGACTGATGTCCAATAATCGCTGATTTATAATCGATGTGTTTCTAGTGGCGTCGTTAAATAAAACAAACTTTACTTTACAGCGGGTTTCCGCTGTGATCAAGTGTCAATATAACTGTGTGTATGACATCCAATAACCGCTGATTAATAATCAATGTGTTCCAGTGATGTCTTTAAACAAAATAACTTTATCTTTATCATCTCATTTTTACATGTACACAATGTACATGTATAATGTCTTCCATAGGCTGTGTTTGCCAATCTTGTCAATGCTATCAGTCTGTAGAGATTGCCAAACGATTGGTGTATTTCTAGAAGATGCCTAAGGACTGCTGTATCTTCCAAGGTTATTTCACAAGTATGATATAATTATGTCGAGATTGCCTCACAAATGCGGTATTTTCCTCATTACAATTGTAATCATGTAACATAAAGCATCATACATCTTTTACTTTTAAAATAAAAACGAACTGTTGGCATTTTACTTGCTGACTATGACAATGTTCTCATTGCCGTTGTGCGTGGGTCCACCAAAGAAGATTTTACTGTATAACTACAGGAATGAAAATCTGATTAATTCCTAAAGATGTATAACTTGGCCCATGGCGTTGCGGTTGAGTGCGATACTTCTGTGTGGGAAACACGTCTCAAATCATTTTCAAAGTATTTGTGGTTGAAAAGTTCAAAATGAATGCCTCGGCTCAAAACTGTGTTACTACAAGATGACAATTCTAACGACTTCAATGTGCAAAACGTGTGTTACAATGATCAACTATACATCAATGATCTATGAGATATGATTTTACTATCTGTTTATGTTACTGCTTTGTGGTTTTATATTCGGCAGATCGTTATTATGGTTACACCTGCGGTGTAATATTGTCAGTATCTCCATGGAAACAATTTATGGCGAATGAACATCAATCGCATGTGGAACATAGGTTGAACGATTCATGTGTAGATTGTTTCTAGGCCTATAGCTCTTTCTTCTGACTTTTTATGTCAGCTGTTAGTTTGAAGTTATATCAAATGCACAATGCCCAATGTTAAGATTATGCCACCGTGATTTCACAGCTAATGCTATTAGTAACACATTTCTGGCCCATGAAAACATTTTTTTAATATAAAAATTAATATTTATTTACACCTTGATGCTCCAATGCGTGTGTAGTAGCGTATAGTGTTCCTTAGACTTTGTCTACAACAGTTTGACATAAGACAAATTATTTTAGGCAAAATTGCGCATTGAGGGTGTTTCGAGGAATATTAAAACATTTTTAAAAAATTAGTTGGGGTGGGGGAGGAATTTGGAAGACTGGGCATATTATTAAGAGAAAATAATATGATTTAATTTTAAAATAATTACTAGATATTCTAGCAGATAGTTAGGTGGTGTAGGAATTTGAAAGTCTTACCATGTTTTTAAGAGAAATTGATATGATTTAATTTTTAAATAATTACTAGATATTCTATAGCATATTATAGTTAGATTTAATTCGGCACAATATTGGCACCTTGCAAGACCCGTTTTTACTCGGAGTTAAAGGTTATTGAAATCATTCTCGTTTATTAAAAACCATTATTTGTTATCGTTTTACGAAGATGTGGGTTTTGTTTCCTGATACTCGTGTGTAAAATCAGTAGGAGTCCCAAACTTATAATTATAATAATCTAGCTTAATATATAATAATCTAGCTTCACTTGAGGGGAGTGTGTAGTAGTGTTGATATAAGGGAGCTCCTACTGACTTCAGCTAGAGGGAACTTCCCTTTAGCTCAGTTGATAGAACACTGGATTCTCACACATGGGGGTCCTGGTTCGGTTCTCCTCGGTGGAGGTGGAGTTGTTTGTTACGTTTACTGTATAATAATATGACTCGCAATAAACGGATTCAAACATAATGAAGTGAACCAGTTTAACTGCTTTTATCCACCAACCGTTCAAACACCCCAGCATTGTGCACGGTCCGCCATCAAGATTAATGCCAAGTCTGTGTCCAAGGCGGGTAATAAAACATAGATAGTAAGCAGACTTATGTATGTTATATTCTACGAGAGTTTAACGCATGCGCGTGTAATATACAATGTGTATCTGCAAAACCGATTGGCATCTAATTCATATAAATTTATTACCATTGTATTTGACACTAATATTTTAGAGTGTTCTCTATTCGATTATAGAACATTTTCTGGTCATGTGTATAGAATGTTTTGTGGTAATTTGCTTGATGGATCAAATCGGCGATTCTCTGCGGAATGATTATCTTGTCAGTATTATTTAATATGCATATTTAACAGCATCTGAATGGCCAGTGAGTGGTCATTGGCCTTAAACTATCAGCACGCGGGTATCGTAGGTCAGAATAATAAATGACAATAACAAACAGATAAAAAGTGTATTTGTTTAACGACACCACTGGAACACATTGATTATTAATCAAATTACAGGCTGCTACCTGGAGTGAGTGCTAAGCACGGTTCCATGGGTAGGACCTGGTGTACTATCATTTTCACCGACCAGTGTTCACAACTTGTGTCACAAAGGCCGTGGTATGTACTGTCCTGTCTGCGGGAAAGTGTATATTTATCAAATAGGAGTAGCGGGTTTTCTCTCATACTAAACGACACAACATTGACATGGCCAAATGCTTATCTCTGCACAAGGCAGAGTCGGAGGGACATTACGACAGTATAGATAGCATGTACTCACGAATCACCATCAAAGCAATGATGATACCATGTTTTCGCGAAAGATCACTTCTATTCCGGACAGACAGTCAATACAGCTGGACTGCATCGCCCTGACAAACGTGCTTCAACTTTAATTGGATATGAGCACGTAAATAAGTTATAACCTTTTAACGAACGTACGATGGCATACATCTTAAAATTCGGGAATATGCCTTTAAATGAGTTGCTATTTCGTTTACATTATACATTCTTTCTGATGGAACTACGAACGATATTTCCATAGCAAAATATCAAACTATTGGATTCGACCACTTCATTATAACGCGTTTTAACAAACTGACAGATGTTAACGCGACCTTTTGCCAGTATAAATATTGACTTCCTCGGGACTAGAAAACGAACATGAAACGGTTATATAAATTGTAGCGTGGTGTCAATGTTTCTGAAATAATATATCTTAAAGCCAATGCTCCGCAACATGACAAGAATTATGTGGAACGCACGTATCTATCAGGATTAGGTTAGAAAAAAATATAGCATTTGAATCGTTTATAAAGTTCAAATAATTATCAAACAGAAATTTTATATGGTGAACGGATCCAAATAAATCACGCTGACATTAAATGTTAAATTTGGCAAACGTCGGAATGATCTATTAAAAATGTTAATGTTATGATTCATATTATGTTATTTTATTTGTTTTAAAGCAGAGATTGTTTACAAAAGCACAAATCTAAAATATGTTCATTCCTATTCTAAACGACAAAACAGTGACATGGCCAAATACACATGTCTGCACAAGACAGAGTCCAACGAATATTACGACAAAATCGAGATGGCATCTACTCATGAATCACAGCCAAAGCAGTGCTGATACCAGATGCGTAGGTGCATTAATAAGTTAGATACATACATTTACGTAAACATAAAAATAATATACATTTAATGTTTTTATAGATCATATTCAGCACTATTATTAAAAATCAGAATAGCAAAAAACCTAAAGTTTAGAAAAATTTCGATTTTCGCTATACATTCCAAAAAAGTAAGTTATGTTTTCTTAATGTAATGTTATTACCAACGAAACGATGGAAATAACAACACGTGACAGCCGTGGAACAGATGCGATGGTGTAACCCTCCAGAGTCTATTTACAAGCAACATGTTTGATACCTGGTTCAAAACAATGAACGTATCTAGATATACACTTCTCGCTTCAGTTACTGCTAACTCACGGCACATGCCAAACACGTGTACTCTTAGTTAGATCTACCTATTGGCAATGAGCCGTCCAAACCGATTGCTAGCGACTACTACACATTACCGTAATCGTCTCAAATAAAGGTACCACCTGCCAACACGTTTCCTGGAGCATCCAAACCAGCAACCTAGACGGTGGTGTAGTGGTTAACGCTTCAGGCTGGCTAGTACTGAGTTCGAATGCCATTCGTGGCATATGGCACTTTTAATTCCAGTACCGACTCCAACCCAGAGTGAGTGCTGCGCAAGGCTCAATGGGTAGGTATACTTCCACTTCCACTTACACCGACCAGTGTCCACAACTGGTTTAACAAAGGTCATGGTATGTACAGTCCTGTCTGTTGGAAAGTGGATATAAAAGTCCCCTTGCTACTCGTCAAGAGTAGCGGGTTTCCTCTATCATACTAACACTAACTTCTGTCCTGGACAGGCAGTCGAGACAGCTGGACTGCGTAACCATGACACACGTGCTTGAACCTTAATTGAATAGAAGCACGTCAATAAGTTATAACTAACTAACACGTTTCCTGGGGATGCAAACCAGGAGCCTAGTACTTAGGATAGAAGGAATATGAGAAATATTATATTATTTTATGTATTGACTAAGAATAGAATCAATCTGATATTTGCCATTGTTGTACAATTTAGACATTGTAGACTACAATTAAGACAGCCTCCAAATTAAAAAAATAAACAGGATGTGGGTAGGTACAATGTATGTGGGAAAATAATTAATGGCTTAACGTAGGAGTATTTATTAGCCCAGCGGGCACTGTAAGCGGGGAAAATAAATGTACAGTTATCAAACATTGACATAACGTGTCATTTGATTGGGTTGTTAAAACCATTCCAGCCATTGACAGAAACGTTACTAAAGTATGACGTCATAAATAATTGTTTCCAAATTTAATCTTAATAGTCAGGTAATCACGGACCATACTAAGCTACTACAAACGCATTTTCTGGAAATACGGATTTTAGTTTATGCTACGTGTATATTTGATTTGATTACATGGCTATGAAGACCAGAGAATTCGTATACCAATCATATCAATTATGATTAAATTCCTATTTTCAGTGTCACCATCTGTCAATACATTGCACAACAAATGAAATAATACTATTACATTTCTCTAATAATATATGTTCACAAAGAACACAGAATACAAATAGATCGTATTAATGTTTGTTGGTTTTACAAACGCCTACAACTTTGCTTCGTAAAGGTCAGAGAGTATTGTGCGTTGTTCATTATTGGTGCTATAGTTGGTCGTCTGAGAATATAATACCACGCAGTCTATACATCATAGGATGCTTCAACTTTACATATAACGACGTTAGAGTATTCTTGTCTTCAGAAGTACGGTTCTTAAAGGCAAAATGACTAGTTTTAAGACGAATGCCACCGTACTTGCGCAGATAATGCTATTTGTAACATATTTCTTGCTAATGGTATACTATTTTATTATTATTACTATTTAACATTTAATTATATGTTATTGCTTTCAATATTAATATATTATGTGTATCCAACGCGTTTATGGTAGCTTACTGTGGTTTTTTAACGTCTGTCTGGCACATGACAAATTATTTTACACAAAAGCGCAGATTAAGCTGCTATAACAATTTGATAAACACATTGGATAGAGATATATTGATATTATAAGCAATAAAATGTAAATATATGTTAATTTTAAGCTAGAAATGTGTTCTAAATAGCATTATTCTCGAAAACACGGACCAGTTGTGGATCACTGGTTGGAACAGGAAATAACCCAACGGGTCCTCTGAAGAGGATCGATCCTTCGAGCCACAGGCGGACACTACCGTTGAGCTACGCGCGGCTCCCGTAGCGTGTCTTATTCTACGCGTAAACTGGTCAAATTGTATCTCAAATAACGAGTCTCGTGTTCAACGCATAAAAGACCCTTGCTGTTAATTGCTGTTAATCAGCAAGACCTGCATGTCGTGGACAGAACTCTCTGGCGAAGTCAGAGGTCGTGCCCATGACTAGTGTGCTTGAACAGTTTCCTGATGGAAGCACACCAGAAATGACCCAACCCACCAATCAGCTGGAGCAGCATAATTAAGCGGCAGCAGCCGATTGTTTCCTGAGACCATGTTTCGAAATAACGTATGTTTCACATCCTATAGTTTAAAGAAACTAGCATTTATTAACACGCGCCTCCAGCTCTGTATTACTCCGTCCATTCTTGTACAATACATTAAATTGTTTAATAAGAGGAATAATGAATGTACTGCCCTCTTTAAATATCAGACTCCCCAGAGGACATTCTCTTGAAACGTGACCACGGCGTTAGTACGAAAAGCCATCTGGCGAAAATCCTGGAATCGTTTTGAATGTCGCAAAATTAATACGAGTGCAAATCGAACACATTAACTAGGAATAAAAGTACACCATTGTTACTAAAGTGAGTGACTGTTATTATTTAAAGGCCGTGGCGGATCCAGAACATCCAGTTATGGGGAGTCCAATGAAGAATCTAGTAAGAGAAATATTGCAAAACCAACGTAAAAAATGAAAATGAATATAATTATAATAAAATTATAACTCGCAAAATTTACGGGGAGGGGCCCAAGATCCACTTCTGAAAGGTATATTCTCGAGTTTTAAGATGGATGCCATCCTAATGCTACGTGTAACATATTTCTGGCTAATAGAACTTTCTATTTATTAAAGTTAACATTTATGGATAATAATAATAATAATAATAATGTGTATGGTACTGCACTGTACAGATCGGAATAATGACACTTTTCATAATGCTGTATCAAGTTTACGGTAGACATTCAAAGGCTATTTCACGATATGTCGCGTCATTGACATAGACGATTACTGATGCAATATCCTGCTTTGATCTGTTTTATGTTTTTTTGTATCTCTCGATGAAGATAGCGGACACACACTGATTATGGCTTTCCTTACGACGGAAGCCAACGGCGGAGCAGGATACACTCATACCCAATCATCACTGCTTTTTCTGTAATTCGTCAGACCATGCCACCTCGTCTTTGTCGCAATGTTCCTTGTGCAGAGATACTCATTTGGTTCTGTCAAATTATTTTTTGTCTTTTTTTCTTGCAAGACCTAACACGATCAATATACATGTAGTTGTATAAACAATTGTTTGTGGGGGAAAAAAGGAAATTGTTTAAAAAGTTCAGCTTCCGAAAGGTCCTCGAGGTGTTTTGATCGATCTGTAGTCAAACTAGACTTTCGAAGTCCTAACATTCGCTGGAGCCGTTTGTGCCTCTGACGTCTTCTTAACATACTTTATGATGGATAGTCTTTTTCACACTTTAGCATACTAAGTTACGCCGTACCCACTGCACTCAGGACTGGTAGGGATTGAGTTCGAATCCCTCTCGAGGCGATGGGATTATTAATAGGACCAGCTCCCACCCCAGTGATTCGCAAGTCTCAATGGTTAGGTAGGTATACACCACATACACCGGTAAATGTCCCACTACTGGTTAATAAATACCAAGGTATGATGTAGTGTCATGCCTGTGAGAGAGAGCATATAAAATACTTATTGGTGTTTATTAATAAGCAGCAGGTTTCCTCTCTCATGCTATCACTAACTTCTGTCCTGGGCAGACAGTCGAGGCAGCTGGACTGCGGGGACACGACGAACGTGCTTGAACCTTAATTGGATATAATCACGTAAATAAGTTATAAGTATGTAACTATCGTCATCAAACCCGTATCTCTGTACATGAAAGTGTCATTGGACTATTTGTCAAGACATAACCGTCATATGCTCATGAATCAATGATGATACCAGAAATTACGGTACTCTTATCCAGTGCGTAAGAACAAATAAAATCGCCTACATTTTATCTGCACGTCAGTTATGAACAAGCACGTTGGAAAGATCATTTATTTCTGCAATTTTTTATGCAACCTGAAACCTTTCCAATTAGCACCAGCATTGCAGAAATCCTTTATGGAATTTTATTCCATTGTGATCTCTGGCATGAGGCCTTTAATATTTAAAAATTAACCATGAATCATAAAGGTCCCTTGAAAGTTCTTCATTCAATCATATTGATCATTGTGCCAGCCGAGCGCGCATGTACAATTACAACTAGATAGTTGGTGCTTAAAACGTCACGTTCTATTCTGTCCATCCTTCCTCCTGGAGTCGCACACACCCCGGAGGACACGAGCCAGAAGAGCTCACAAGCCAATTTGCAATTCCCAAACTCTTGGAACAGCTCGGATAATGTGAAACCAAACAGATAAATACCAACAAAGTGAAGCGGCTCGACCAATCAATAAAGAATCCTCTTGGGTTCGGAAAGCGATACTTTCTCGAGTTTGCTCAACACGTTTTCTCTGACGCCTGTTTCTATACCGTTAGACATGAAGCTACTCTCGTCCAGACCCCACAGCAGTGTCAGTCAGGGACGGGACGAGGCCGTGAACTGCGTGCGCCGCCAAACACTTCATGGATAATACAATGTGTGAGGAATTTTAATCATTGAAACGGAAAAGAGACTTGATTAGAATGATCCAAGACGGTTTTGATTACTAGAGTTGTTGGATTGTTGGTAATGGAACTGTCCCACACCTGTACGCAAGCTGTCCGCTATCCGCTCTAGGCTGTCAGACTCTGTCGTGAGGGGCTAATCCGTTACAGCGTTCAAACATGCAAAAGACAATTATTTTCTGTCTAATTCTACTACTTCTTTTCCAGTCCGGTAAGTACAACTAATTAAGTTTCCCTTTAACAGCGTGGGACATTTGTTTTCCGTACATGCATAATTTATCAGTGTCTAATAAAAATGTTTTAGTGCTGTTTGAAGAAGAAACAAATAGACAATTTTATCTTCACACGTGGAGGCCTACAATACATTATTTTTAGAAAATACATACCCATGAAGTATAATTATATATACGTATATAATTACTAAAGAGTTGATACCCATTTAAGTTTTGTTGGGTGGTCTGTGGGATATTCAACTGGGTGTATCGTCTCCAGACAGTTAGTTATTTAGTTATAGCTTATTTACGTGCTTATATCCAATTAAGGTTCAAGCACGTATGTCATGGTCACGCAGTCCAGCTGCCTCGACTGCCT
>JAULBR010107479.1:0-10560 GCA_032355825.1 Melanodrymia aurantiaca | reverse complement strand
ATATTTTTTGTTTTATGATTATTTTGGTGAAGTGAATATTCTTTCAGAGCAAAATACGTTATTTTGGATAACATGTCTATTGTTTGGTTCTGTATGATAACATATTACAATATTATTATGCTTCCAAAAACTAACATTACCATTAGATTTAAGAGCATTGAAAAACAGACACATTTGATAATACATCTAAAGTATCCTTTTGTACACAGGTATGGCTGTTTCAGCAAGATTTTACAGGATATAAATGAAAGTGAAGGAGGTCTAGAAAAGTTCAGCAAAGGCTATGAGACATTTGGAGTTCACCGCACACGAGACAATGGAATCTGTGCCAGAGAATGGGCTCCTGGGGCTGAAGGGGTTTTCTTGCGAGGAGACTTCAGTAGGTTTTATATTTGAAGGTTATATTTTAATATGCATGTGTGTGACAAATACAAACGTTAACTGAACCAACAGTTTTTTTAGTCAGGATCCTTTTCTATACAAAACCAGCTGCTCTATTCAAGACCCCCTGGCTGGTTTTATTTTTTTCAAATCATCTGTCCCACCAAGTACAATTTGAGACCTATGTAGTGATCAAGTACTGGGGTATTTATGATAATACAAGGTATGATGTCCATTCCTTTCGTTCTTTCCGTGGATGTATTGTATTATTAGTAATTTGTAACTTAATGTGAAATTTAGTGTTTTAGTCGTTTCTATATAGGACAGCGACTATGTATACGCTTCTTTGTCTTAATAAATAATACAAGTACCGTAGCTATTTAGCTTGACTAATGACTGTGTAATAAATACAATACCCAGAATTACAGATTATCACTAAAGCTGGGAATGGCAACAATAATTTCACTAGGGAAAGATAATCTGTCCGAGTTACTCGTAAGTTATTGTCTATGTATGACTTTCTGGCACATGATTTCATGATTTTAACCTATTGCAGATGACTGGAAGTTTGAAGACAAGTATGCATTCAAGAAGCTAGACTTTGGAAAGTGGGAACTGAAAATCCCACCGAAAGCAGATGGTTCCTGTCCCATCAAGCACTGCAGCAAGCTAAAGGTTTAATTTAACAAAACAAAACAAAAATTTATTTTAGTTTTGTCTGTGAACATCTCATGTCAATGAAAATGTGTTGCTTTGGCTTTAGATTAGGTGAACAATTTTTTAACTAATTTCAATAAACTCAGAAAATTATGCATAATGATCTATGGTTCAAAATACTGCAAGTCTTACCAATCATGTCTTTAGATTGTACTAATATTGGCCATTCTATATTCATGCGCACAAGCTCGAAAAGTAAACTTTACTTGGCATTAATAAAGGATCGTGTGGAAAAGTACCGGGTAAGCAACAAGTTGTTTCTGACAGCAAACAATGAAGTCATCTCATTTAGATTGGGAGCAGTGATCCATGACTGGTCCATCAAAGGCTGTAGTGTGTGCTATCCTGTTTGTGGGAAAGTGCACTTAAAAGATCCCTTGTAACCAAGTGTCGATATAACCATGTGTTTGACATCTAATAAACACTGATTAATAATAATGTGTTCCAGAGCTGTCGTTAAACAAACTTTATGTCTTTTTTTATATATTTTCAATCTGGTAGAATAATGATTATGTGTCGCCCAAACTTAAATTCTGGCAACTATTTGAACTGAATTTGATTCATGTCGGATCTGTTTAAATATATGCCTTTTTCTTTTACCCATTCATAATGTTCTTGGCAGATTAATTTATTGTATACAGATTTGGACTTATTTCAGCTGGGGATGAAAAACAATGCTGGCCAAATAGAAGACCGAATATGTCCGTGGTCCAGACATGTGAACAGACCTAAAGATGTTGCAATATATGAACAATTGTTTTGGGATCCTCCTGCAGATCAGGTAAAGAAAAACAAATGAATATGAGATCTTAATTTATGCTAAGTTTTGTTTTTTTAGGGCATTTACATGTGAACATTAATTAAGCACCATCCTGATTCCTCCATACATTCATGAAAAAGAGTTGGTTTCTGTGAAAATATTGAATATTTAACTATGAACATGCTTTTTGACAATTTATCTACATGTATCGTACCTACATATAGAGGCAGCACATTAATTTGGTAGCTTAAAATGGTTAAGTCCGTTATCTAAATTCCATGTTTTCCTTCTAATTTGGCTACATACCTGACCATAGTTATCGAAATAATGAGTTAGTTATGTAACTAAATTCATACCATTTGCATCTAGTTTATTTCCAATAACATAAGAATATGGGAAATGTCAGGTGGTTTGTCCCATGAGCAGACATTATAAAAAAGTACATGTAATCTCTTACCAAAGTCAAATGTTACACTAAAGGTTACATTTATATGACATACATGTATTAAATACTTACTAGTATATTTTTCTAGATTTATCATGCCAAACACCCACATCCACCCAGAGCAGACCGGTTACGCATCTATGAAGCACATGTTGGCATTGCATCTTGGGAAGGAAAGGTAGCCACGTATAAGGAGTTCACCCAAAATGTTTTACCTAGAATTGCTGACTTAGGTAAGAAGCTTTAATGGCTACATTAATTTTGTGCTTTGTATACCTAAATATATATATTTTTTTTATTACCTCCCAATTTTTGTGGAGAAAAATGGAGTCAGGGATGGTATATCAAAAGAGCTGAATATGGAATTGCTTTGGTGTGAAAAGTGTGATCACGTGACGAAGGAGTGAAACAAGTTACTCCCAAATTCATTTGCATATAAACAATAGAAAATGCTGTCCTTGTTTATCTACAAGATTGCATACCTTTATTATACATCAACAGAAATTTCAAAGCGTCTTTATATTGCTTAAAAATGCTTGGACTACACCGTACGAATAGATCTCCAAAACATGCAGCTAAATAGTTAGAACACTTCTGGAGATGCAGCAGAGCAGAAACATTTAGGCACCAACCTTAAGTGTCTATTAATACATTTGTTGCCCGGTTTCTTTTTCAGGTTATAATGCAATTCAGATGATGGCCATTATGGAACATGCATACTACGCCAGTTTTGGTTACCAAATTACAAGTTTTTTTGCTGCCTCTAGGTAATGTGCGCCTTGCCATCATGTCCTTTCTTTTCTAAATCTTTGTCTTTGCTTGTAATCTGATGTTATCAAATATTGCTTTCAAAATTGTTCTTTGTAGAATTTTAATTAACATGATATAAGCCACAGTGCTTACACAGTTATTGCTAATTGTAGCATATTTCTGGCTAATGGAGCTTTTTTTTATTATTAAAAATTAATTAACATTTACCTACATCTTATTTCTTAAAATATCAATATATATACAGTGAAACCCATCTAAACCGAACACACTTGGGACCGAGTAAAATGTTCAGTTTACATGGGTGTTCAGTTTATTGAGATTTAAATACAACACATACACGTAAGGCTGTTTGGGACTTTGAAATATGTTCAGTTTAGAGTGAATTCTGGTTTACTGAGGGTCAGGTTTAGAGGGGTGTCACTGTATATTCAATATGTTTCTGGCCATCCGAATACTTACTCTGTACTTTTACATAAAATAATTGTAGACAAAGTCTAAAGACCATATAAAGCTATTACAAATGCATGTTGTACAGAAATAAAAACACCTTTTATTCCTACACTTTCCTTACCATGTACTTATGACAGATGTGTATTTTGTTTCAGTCGATATGGATCCCCCGAAGACTTAAAGGAACTTGTTGACGTAGCTCACTCCCATGGAATAGTCATGTTGTTGGATGTTGTACATAGTCATGCTTCCAAGAATGTTGTTGATGGTTTGAATCAGTTTGATTGCACAGACTCATGTTTCTTCCATGATGGACCACGTGGAAGCCATAGCCTCTGGGGTTCAAGAGTATTTAACTACAATGAGTAAGGAAATTAATTATAAGTTTTAGTTCATCTGGACATTGTAGACCTATAGAGCTCTTCTGATTTTGTACATCAAAAATGTAGAAGGTAATCCCCAAGTGTCTTGTGATACCATTTATCAGTACATGTAAATAAAAGTATAAAATCAGATAAATCTGAGGCTTGCCAAGGATTTTTATACTTTTATCAACGAGTACTGATAAATGATTAAATTACAAGATCCTTGGTGCGGCTGTTTTTATCATTCATTATTATTCTGTCTAATTGCTTTCATTATTAAGAGAAATTAAATGCAAATGTTATGTTTACAACTGTCAGGGGTTCTTGATGACAAGCTCGTAAAACCGTCTTCAGACCAATCAAGATTATAAGAAGTGATATCTGCTCCAGAGATATTGTAATAGACACCACAAATTATAATTCCAGCGATATCTCCTGCAAAAACCTCTAATATGGTTTATTTATTTTTCCAATTTTCCAGGTGGGAGGTAATGCGATTTCTGTTGTCCAATCTGAGATGGTGGATTGAGGAGTTCAAATTTGATGGATTCCGTTTTGATGGCGTCACATCCATGTTATATCACACACATGGGACAGGTATGTAAGTATAGAATACTAAGCGAATTGTCATGAGAAATCATTTATTTACGAGTGTGCTTTAAATCGTACATCAGAGGCAAAAAACCAGTCAATGTATGATTGGAAACACATGAATTGTAAATAGACTATCTTGTGGGAACGTGCTAAATTGACTGTATATAATAGAAATGAGCTGACAGAAATACTATCTATGAACATCCTATAGGTGAAGGCGAAGTGTAACGTCGCACAGTGTTGAAGCTGCGAGAATTCATGATTTCAAAATCATCCTATTCACAGGTCATAACCTTTCAAAACTTCAACTCTTAAACCACGGCATAACAAATGAACGTTTGTACTTGCAGTGTTAGAAATTGAGAATAATACATGAGTGGCCATTGGATATCATTTAACTTGCACAGAGTTGTATATGTATACTAGTATTATATTGCATTGTTCACAAATCGATTTTAATTGCAGATTAAATGTGCTTGTAAGCAGTAATTCTTAAAAAATATGTGCCATGACGTAGCAATTTTTTTATCTTCTATGTCTATTCCTTCAAAAGATTAGAAGACATATTTTGAATTTGTGCTTCAGGTCATGGATTCAGTGGTGACTACAACGAATACTTCGGTCCAAACACGGACACCGAATCTCTCGTCTACATGATGCTAGCCAATCACATGCTGCACACCTTCTACCCGTTCATGATCACCGTAGCAGAGGTAGCCACGTCATTCTGTGTTAACCCTTTTACTTTCATGATCACCATACATGTACATGTAGCAGAGGTAGCCACGTCATTCTGTGTTAACCCTTTGAATATCCATACATGCATCATGGCCTCCCAGTTCAAAACAACTGAAATTCAAAACTGATAGTGAAATAATATGTAAAGCATGTCCTGCCAGTTCAAAACAACTGAAATTCAAAACTGATAGTGAAATATATGTAAAGCATGTCCTGCCAGTTCAAAACAACTGAAATTCAAAACTGATAGTGAATAATATATAAACCTATTTAAAATCGCTATAATTAAATAAAATCACTTGGAAAAACAATCAAATTTAAAGTTAGAAATATTTGCAGGAAATCTATTTGACGGGTGGACTAAATGTTTCTCAAATTTGCCAATTTTGTTATAAATTGCAACCTGAATATTTTTTTTCCTTTTGCTTCTGGTTTGTATTGGTCGTTGTTTTGTTGCAGGATGTCTCTGGGATGCCAGCTTTGTGTCGGCCAGTCTCAGAAGGTGGTCAAGGGTTTGATTATCGACTTGCCATGGCTTTACCAGACATGTGGATTAAGGTACGTTCAAATGTTAATACTGTAACGTGTTAATCCATGTGCGATATGTTACCATTTTGTCAATAGCAATGTACAGAAAGACTAATAGATGGGTACATACAAAAATGGATTATGGGGTTCTTATTATACATCAACACAAGCTTATGGATTTCCCTGGTGTTAATGCAACAGGTTTAAACCACTTAAAATCTATTTGTGATTTGTTAGTATTGTGAAGCGGGTATTATTGGAAGTTGTAAATTTTCGCGTTTTCCAAAAAACCTGTCAACTCGTGTGTAATATTTACATTACAAAAAAAACCAAATAGTATTTTTCAATAGATATTATTTGCATGGTTATAAGTTTCGCAATTAAATAACAGACATTTTTTTTAAATTGGTACATATGAATAATAAACATTTTATATAACGTAATAATTGAATATAGAATGCTGTTTTATTTTGTATTTGTGCAGTACTTGAAAGAAAAGTCCGATGAGGACTGGGATATGACTTTCATTGTTCACACACTAACCAACAGAAGGTACACGGAGAAGTGCATTGCATATGCCGAGAGCCACGACCAGTCTTTAGTCGGTGACAAGTCTATAGCGTTTTGGTTGATGGACAAAGAAATGTACACCCACATGTCAGTATTTTCGGAAAACACTCCCGTGATTGACCGAGGGATTGCACTGCATAAGATGATCAGACTTATCACTCTAGCGATTGGAGGAGAAAGCTATTTGAATTTTATAGGTATAATTCTAGTTCCATATTCTTTCACAAGTAATTTACATGTTAAACTAAACAGGAACATGTTTCAATGTTTGGTCATGTATTTTATAGTATAAAGCATAAATTTATTAGATGCTTTATACATGTACCCGGTAAATGAAACAAATATAATACACATAGTTCACTTTATGTTACGTAAAATATAATTGTGTTCTATTTTGAGCAAAGGATCTTTTATATACATTTTTGTTTTAGTCAGGACATTACATAAATAAAGAATTTTATAAAATAGGTACACTGGTAAAATATAAGTCTTTTTTTTAAAGTTACTATTTGATCATGCAACAGCTGACCACAAACTGATACCCAATGCTTGGTTTTTGTTAAGCATTCATTTCGTACCTTGTTTTCATTATTGTAGGCAACGAGTGGGGCCACCCCGAATGGCTCGACTTCCCTAGGAGTGGAAACCAGGAGAGTTATCATTACTGCCGACGCCAATGGAACTTGGTGGATGATGATAGTCTAAAGTACAAATTCCTCAACAATTTTGATCGTGACATGATACACCTGGAGGCAAAATATGGCTGGCTGAAGCATTCTCAGGTTGGTTTCAGACTTTCAGATTTAGACTTTATTTGTTAACTCTATCTGTAGTGTCGAGAAGCTGTGGTTTTACTCGTTTTTTTAGTTTAGTTTCATTCCTCAGTTTGTCACTCATGATGATGTCAACATATTTTGATGAAATATCAAGCTTATAGTCTAAGAGTAAGCTTGAAGTGGATGGTTATGGACAAAGCCTTTTGTTGAGCATTATTTGTTGCAAATGTTTAAAAATTAGATGTAAAAGATCCGTTTCTACTAATTGAGTAACATATGTGGCAGCAGCAGTCTTCTCGAACCATACGTTGAAGTCACTAAATTTGAAATCCAAAATCCAAGGATTAATAGTCATTAAAAAATATATAAACATTTCTATTCTAGTACTGACATTTATAATGTCAAAATTATTGTTGTTTCTCTTACGACATCAATGTGTTGAATTCCTGGTATTTTATCACTTGTGAAAAATGGATTTTGTTCTTGCTTTGACAGAATTTTGTGAGCTGGAAGCACCAGGATGACAAAGTCATAGTGTTTGACCGAGCTGACATATTGGTGTTCATTTTCAACTTCCACCCGTCAAAGAGTTTTACCGACTACAAGATAGGTGTCCAGATACCTGGAAAGTATCTTTGCCCTACAGATCAAATATAATTATTTTCTTTGAGAGAGAAAACTAAGTAATATATTGCAAACATATTCCAACATACCTGCATACATGTAGTATGTATCATGATACCGGTGGCAAAGTGGGTTGCATATTGGTATTAATAGCAATGATTTATGTAGGTATTTGAATGGGTTTTTGTTTTCACACATTGTTAATAACTGCAATTAGTGAATGGGTTTTTGTTTTCACACATTGTTAATAACTGCAATTATGTTTGCATCATTTTATTCTGTGATAAAAAAATTAATAAAAATTGTAAGAAATATGTTAATCAGTGGTTTCACCAGAGCCATACATGTAGCATGTAGTGAGTCATTGCTCATTACTTATTACTTCTGTACTAAGCAATTAAATTCAGTTTTCCGTCCTTGTATAATGTGTAACCTATCAAATCTGTATTCATGGATTTTACATAAAATCATAATATTGTTGCTGAATTTCGAAAATGTAAGCTCTTTAAGCATGAGGATTAGATTCAATTTGTAGTGTCATTGTTAAACATTATTTGGTTAGCTGCAACTTTTCGTCTCGACTTGAATCCTTAGCGAATTCAGATACAAGATAGTGCTGGACAGTGACGAAGAGAAGTATGGAGGCCACAAGCGACTGGATCACAACACAGAATACAACACATTCAACGAGCCGTGGAATGGCAGAGAAAACCATGTATATGTAAGTCGGTTTCCTTTTTAACCGGTCTCTGTGGTGTCGTGGTTAACGCCACGGACTACAGACTGGTAGGAACGGTGTTCGAATCCCGCGGGTGGATCTCACTTTCCGACTCCAACCCAGAGTGAGTGCTCCGCCAGGCTCAATGGTATAGGTGTAATACCACTTATACCAACCAGTGTCCACAACTGGCTTACAGGAGATGGAGGCTCTTTAATGTAACAGATTTTACTAGTCTGTTTCAATAATCACTGTATTTTGGGATAGTGGAATACATGGACATGTTTCGATGCCTGGATGTTGATGTTTGAGCCATTAGCTAGCTAGATCCCACCCAGTCCAGGTGATGACGAATGGGTTTAATTACGAACACTGTCTAACTGTGCATGGTAATACTCCACAGCCAGTTCAACTGATAGGTAAATTAATCATTCCATTTTGTCTACCCAGCGGGACGGGACGTAGCTCAGCACAAGAGTGTCCACCAGAGGCTCGATGGGTCAAAGGATCGATCCTCCCCAGGGGACCCATTGGGTTATTTCCTGCTCCAACCAGGAATCCAGGACTGATCTATCAAAGGCCATGGTGTGTGTTATCCTGTCTGTGGGAAAGTGGACAGAAAAGATCCCTTGATGTTCTTTGAAGAAGAGTAGCCTCTGTGGTGACAGCGGGTTTCCTCTGTGACCAAGTGTAGATATTTATAACCGTGCGTTTGACATCCAATAACCACTGATTAATAATCACTGTGTTCCAATGGTGTCCTTAAACACACAGACTTTATATTTGTGCAACTGAAAACGTTGACAACTTTACATGGCCCCTTGATGCACATGACACCAGAACCAACGGCTAGATCAGCTAATAATCTGCTAGTTGCTGTTACAGGGACATGGTCAATTTAACAAGGTTAAAAACTGAAAACATTGACAACTTTACGCAGCCCCTCTGCCCATCTATGAACCCAACACTATAACAATTTTATACGACCCCTCAATGAAAATGACACTATAGACTGAACAGCTAGATAAGCTAATAATCTGCTAGTTGCTGTCACAAGGAGATGATAAATTTAACAACGTGGAAACTAAAATCATTGATAATTTTGCACAGCGCCTTCATGAACACGACCCTAGAACCAATGTATCACGTAATAATCTTCTAGTTGCTGTTACAAGGAGATGATAAATTTAACGACCTGTAAACTGAAATGGCCCCTGGATGAACACAACACTATAGAACGAACAGCTAGATAAGCTAATAATCTGCCAGTTGCTATTACAGGGAAATGATCAATTTAACAATGTGGAAACTGAAATCATTGACAACTTTGTATGGCCCTTGGGCACTATAGAATGAACAGCTAGATAAATTTAACGACCTGTAAACTGAAATGGCCCCTGGAAGAACACAACACTATAAAAAGAACCGCTAGATAAGCTAATAATTCGCTAGTTGCTGTTACGGTGGAGATGATAAATTTAACAATATGGAAACTGAAATCATTGACAACTTTGTATGGTCCCTGGACACTATAGAACGAAACAGCTAGATACATTTAACGACCTGTAAACCCCTGGATGAACACAACACTACAGACTGAACAGCTAGATATATAAGCTAATAATCTGCCAGTTGCTGTTACAAGGAGATGATAAATTTAACGACCTGTAAACTGAAATGGCCCCTGGATGAACACAACACAACACTATAGAAAGAACCGCTAGATAAGCTAATAATCTGCTAGTTGCTGTTATGGTGGACATGATACATTTAACGACGTGTAAACTGAAATGGCCCCTGGATGAACACAACACTATAGAACGAACAGCTAGATAAGCTAATAATCTTCTAGTTGCTGTTACAGGGAGATGATAAATTTAACGACGTGTAAACTGAAATCATTGACAACTTTGTATGGCCCCTCGGCCGCTCTACATGTACACTATAGAACGAACAGCTAGATATATGTAAGCTAATAATCTGCTATTACAATGTACATGTAGTTGCTATTACAGGGACATGATAAATTTAACGACATGTAAACTGAAATGGCACCTGGATGAACACAACACTATAGAACGAACAGCTAGATCAGCTAAATTTAACGACCTGTAAAGCGAGCC
>JAULBR010107468.1:0-10560 GCA_032355825.1 Melanodrymia aurantiaca | reverse complement strand
AAGCAGCCACCTGTCTTAAGAGGCCACTTTTTGTTACTCCCTTAGGTGGCTGCTTAAGACAGGTTTGACTGTACATACAAACAAATCTTCAGAAAAATCCATCGTCTGCCATTGAAAATGGCGGGTTTTTCTGAAGATTTTTGGTATATATTTGCATTACAATAAAACATATTTTAGCCTAAAGTTATATAATTTGCCTACAAAAATAAGACTTAATTTTCTAAAATATTTACCTTTTTTTCTCTACGTTAAACGAAACTAAAGTTATCTACGAAAAACATACTACAAATGTTGAGACACGAAGAATAGATGCTTCATTGGCCCCCTCCAATGGATTTTCTGGATCCGCCACTGTTCGTGTTACGTGACGGGATTTTTTCCCCCACCAATCGAACGCCATCAAATGGTTTCCATTGTTAGCTCATATTTTATTTCCACCGGGGGAACTGAACGCCAATGTAATCAAGAATGTGATCAAAGAAACCGAACCCGGAACATGGAGATTTTCCAAATTGTTCGCTCCTAGTTTGCGATTTTCTCATTCGTTTGCTGATCAAAGTTACTTTATTGGAACTAAAGCCATTAATTATTCTGACATCATTGGCATTTAAAGGGACAGTCCCGACTTTTAAGACGACCGGTCTCCGTGGTGCAGTGGTTAACGCTACGGACTACAGGCTGGTAGGAACAGTGTTCGAATCCCGCGGGTGGATGTCACTTTCCAACTCCAACCCAGAGTGAGTGCTCTGACAGGCTCAATGGGTAGGTGTACTTCCACTTACACAGACCAGTGTCCACAACTGGTTTAACAAAGGCCGTGGTATGTGCTAACCTGTCTGTGGGATAGGTCTGTGGGATAGTGCATATGAAAGATCCCTTGCTACTTATCTACACACTATTTGGAGTAGCGGGTTTCCTCTCTCACACTAACTTCTGTCGTGGGTAAACAGCCGATGCGGCTGGACTGTGTGACCACGATAGACGTGCTTGAACCTTAATTGGATATAAGCACGTAAATAAGTGATAACTAACTAACTAACTTTTAAGACGAGTGCCACAGTCAGTCAAGGTTTTGTTGAGGATGCCCCTGTCCACTTACGGTTCAGGCACCCCTCCCACCATGGGTACGGTCCGCCACCAAAGGGGAGGACCCAGTGTCAAGGTTGTACCCATGGCGAGACGGGGGGAAAAGGCGAGCTATTGAATTTAAATTTGGATACATGTCTGGGGCGGTATTTATCAAACAACTTAACTTTTTCTTAAGTTTTGACTTAAGTTTTATTAAATTGAATAAGGTAAGACAACAACGTAAGCTGAAGTTTTTGTAGAATTCTTAAGACATCTCAGGAGAAAACCTAAGACTTAAGTGAAAAACGTCCAACACTTATGTCTAGGGGTTGTTATTTTCTCAGAACTGAAGTCACAATCGTAGAGACTTAAGTCGCTTGATAAATACCGCCCCTGGACTATAATAAAATAATAAATAAATTGGAATCGCCGGTGTAAAAGGAACGCAAGTCCTACCGGAATGCAAGTCCTGTTATATCATAACAAAATGGATTAAATAATAAAAAAATAGATATTTACGGAATGAAACAAAATAGTCTAATTAAAAAAACTAGTTATTACCTACAAGTTCTAGAGTTGATATAAGAAAAAGCGCAATAACACTATGTGTTTTATAAAAGTCTGGTTTGGACTAGGATTCCTAGGTATGTAGGTCCTATAGCATTATACACCGGTCTAAAATGTAGCGCGTCTTATGCAATTTGTAGCATTTCTTATTAATAAAATTAACATTTACTTAGATCTTATTACTTACAATATGACCATGTGCATATAACCATGTGCTTGACATCCAATAACAGCTGATTAATAACCAATGTGTTCCAGTGGTGTCGTTAAGCAAACAAACTTTATCGGTGACTAAGTTTCGATATAACCATGTTTTTGACATCCAATAACCGCTGATTAATAATCAATGTGTTCCAGTGGTGTCGTTAAACAAACTTTATCTGTGACCAAGTGTTGATATAACCATGCGTTTGACATCCAATAACCGCTGATTAATAATCAATGTGTTCCAGTTGTGTCGTTAAACAAACTTTATCTCTTACACCCAGAATCACAACGACAACGTCACGCAGAGCGTAAATACAATGTATATAGAAAAGGCACACCTCTTGATGGTCATACAGGTGTGTTATATCGCCCACTATAAAGCGCTAAGTGTGTGTATGATGGCAATGAAGCTGTTTTGTAAACACATTAAGCACACATTCCAGTAGCAGATATCCCATGTCACAGTGGTTGGCCTATCGCTGATCACTAACGTGACAACCTCTTCAGATGGTGACATCTTATACTTACATTTTCAAAATTGATTTTTTTTTGTAAAGCAAAGGCAGACATGATTTACTACATTATTAAGAAATGATTTGTTTCTACAGGCAAAGACAGACATGATTTATTACTATCCCATGTCACAGTGCTTGGTCTATTGCTGATCACTAACGTCACAACCTGTCAGATATCCCATGTCACAGTGGTTGGCCTATCACTGATCACTAACGTCACAACCTCTTCAGATGGTGACATCTTTTACGTACATTTATAAAATTGATTTTTTTTTTTAAAGCAAAGGCAGACATGATTTACTACATTATTAAGAAATGATTTATTTTTTACAGGCAAAGACAGACATGATTTATTACATAGAATTCGTTTCAAAGGTAAAGACAGACGTTTTATTACATTTATATAAAACGATTTTTAAAAATAGGCAAATACAGACATTTTTATTATTTTCCGGGGCGGAAACCGAATTTTGTTTTCGGGAATTTTCATGACAAATATATGAAGACAATTATAGATGTGACCTGCTCGAACTATTTGGGTTCGGATTTTGTGCATCTGTACCGATGTAAAACAGGCAATTTGACGTAATACAATAACATTTTGACATTTATGTTGATGTTTATAACCATGTAATAAATGTATGCATTGAATTATATAGGACAGGGTTTTCCCGTCTGTTTCGCCAGGCGTTCGTTCTTTTCGCGCCAAAATTGTGAGCGATTCTGTTTTTAAAACTGAACTGCTGCAGTGTTAGTAGAGTGACTGGCTCACATTGTATTCTAAAGAGAAACATAATATTCAAACAATTTGCATGTCATCACGCCATCTCTACGCAAACTGAAAGCATTAACCGTGTTTACACTACAGATTCTAGTCTTTAATAAACCTCCTTGTAAAGTCAACCCCAACAGTCGGAGTACTGAGCTACCCAAACAAACGACAGCCTAAACTAAATATTGAACGAGCAGATACATTTACACAGAGTAAATAATTAATCCCGCTGTTAACAGTCAAAACCCTTGGCAACAGTCGCTCTCGTTCAAAGGTGGAAAAAGCTATCCGGTCTCCGTGCGTAGCGTAGTGGTTAACGCATCGGGATTAAGACTGGTAGGTACTGGATTCGAATTCCATTCGTGGTATATACGATTTTAATCCCAATATCGGCTCCAACCAAGAGATTAATGAGTAGGTGTACTTATACCGACTAGTGTCCACAACTGGCTTAACGAAGGCCATGGTATGTAGTCCTGTCTGTGGGGAAATTGCATTTAAAGACCCATTGCTACAGTACTATCATACTAACATTAACTACTGTCCTAAACAGGCAGCTATATGACTAAGTCTGGTAAGTCTGGTTTTAACTAATAGTGCATATAATACATTTAATATTTTTTGACTGGGCGGGACGTAGTCCAGAGGTAGAGTGTTTGCCTGCGGTGGGATGGATCGAGGGATCGATCCTCCACAGCGCAAAACATTTTATGGGCTATTTTCCGTTCCAGCCAGTGATCCACGACTGGTTTATAAAATTCTGTGGTGTGTGCGGGACAGTGCACATAAAAGATCCGTTGCTGTTATTCGAAGAAGAGTAGCCTATGTGGTGGCAGCGTATGTCCTCCGTGACCATGTGTCAATATAAGCATGCGACTGACGTCCAATAACCGCTGATTTATAATCGATGTGTTCCAGTGGCGTCGTTAAACAAACTTGATCCTATTTTTTTAGATTCCTACGGACTTCGATTCCTTTTACACCGGTTTCCAATATTTGAATCTGCACCAAGGACAAGTGCAACAAAACAAACTTCAAACTAAATGCATCCGTTGTGCAACGGATATAAAGTGGAATTCTTCCCTTCAACAATTCCACCAATTGCCAAGAACAACAGGTGAAAAAAGCCATTTGCATTGGGAAACAATTTGAAGATGTATAAAAAAACGTCCATTCTAACGCCTACGTGCAAACAGGTGGGAACGAGGCTCAGACAGACGTCGCCGACAGACAAACAGACATTACGTACATGTTTGATATACGAGGTGTGATGTGAAGTAACGGGACGGCATCAAACACGCAACCAGATCTATCAGACTGTATGCGAATATTTGCCAATATTTGGTCTAGAGTTAAGCTGCCAGGATTCAGTATATTTGAATTTGAGGTGAATGAACGGTGTATGTGTGTGTACTGTACTGTCGATTTGATTCATGAAGTTTACAAGTTCTTGTTTTACGAGTTCACTCATTCACAGTTTTGTCCAATGACGTCATGTTGGATTTATATTTTAATACCGTAAATACTAGATCAGTACTCTGATCTCAAATAGAAACCTGGTCTCGTTTATAATAACTTGGTGTTGTAGAGTACCCAGGTCTTGATTGGAACCTTGGTCTCGAACAGTACCCTAGTCTCGTTTAGTACCTGGTCTCGAATAGTCCTTATTTTTAAGTAATGGAGCGATGGCTTAATATTATACATGCGCTTGTTATGTGCTCACTCATGCATAGAAAATACATTGCGATGAGGTTACCGTGGAGTGTGATAAATATTCATTTAAAATTGAGCAATAAGATTATAACTATATATTTTGAAGTGTTAACATAAAGGAATATTGTTCTAAAGTATTAAATTACTGAAAAATACTATCTATATTGGTGTATTTTAAGTTGGGGAATATCCTCGTAACTCTCCATTCCTGAAAATAATGGGACTCTGCCCTACCGGGCCTCGTCTTCATTATTTTTCAGGAATGGAGAGTTAGTCGGACATTCCCCTTAACTGAGTGTCCATGACAGACGATGTTTATATGCTATGACTGACTAAAATTTATCATATTTACCGAGCGATAGCTAGGAACTGTGATGATATAGACACGGGTGTTGTCTTAAACATCGTCTGTCATGACACGAATGTAATATTCTGTTTATAGCAGAATTGCCATGGTAAGTAAATAGTTTGAACAGTCAATGTTTACAAACAAACAACGTTTCATTGTCGACAGAATAATGTGTGTTCATTGGGGACATCTTGAAAACCTGATGCATTTTCTAAATGATTTTTTAAAAGTTTAAATTTAATGGTATCCATGTGTTACGAGGAAAGTGTATACATGTATATATATACCGTATTTGTTTCGTCGACATTTCAACATCGTCAAGAGGTTATGCGTTTTAATTATCGTATATAGGAGGCAAATCACGTGATAAATATGAACATAATTATACTGAACTGTCTGAACATCGTAGGTAATAAAACAAATTTATTATGTCAGCAATATTTCCTACGATAGCCACTATAACTGGCAGATTTATAATGTTAATCAACATCCAACACTCCCAACTGGTGGTAAACACGAGATTCGGTACACGTGGTGTTCCGCTGGGAATACGTGTATCTCCAAAACCATAATGTTAGTCAGAGCACATATGATCCTGATCATCTGCCTTGTTTCCCAGTGTACGCCACAACGGATAGATTAATATGGGACAGTTCGCATGTGTAATCAATATGGATGTGTTGCTGTAACAGGTAGTTACGTCCCAACTGGGAGCTACTAAACGTCATCCTACGTCGGCAAATGCAGTGGAATATGGTATTAAATAGATTATTCCATGTTGTCTTAAGAAAGCACGAAACATTCTGAAATGTAGATGAGCATAATCGTGGCAAACAGTGGGTGCGGATAATCTGTGTGGATGAGGATAATATGTGTGGATGGGGATAATCTGTGCGGATGGGGATAATCTGTGAATGGGGATAATCTGTGAAGTGTGGATGGGGATAATCTGTGTGAAGTGTGGATGGGGATAATCTATGTCAAGTGTGGATGGGGATACTTTTTGTGAAGTGTGGATGGGGATAATCTTTGTGAAGTGTGGATGGGGATAATCTTCGTGAAGTGTGGATTGGGATAATCTTTGTGAAGTGTGGATGGAGATAATCTGTGAAGTGTGGATGGGGATAATATTTGTGAAGTGTGGATGGGGATAATCTTTGTGAAGTGTGGATGGAGATAATATGTGAAGTGTGGATGGGGATAATATTTGTGAAGTGTGGATGGAGATAATCTTTGTGAAGTGTGGATGGGGATAATCTTTGTGAAGTGTGCATGGGGATAATCTTTGTGAAGTGTAGATGGAGATAATCTTTGTGAAGTGTGGATGGAGATAATCTGTGTGAAGTGTGGATGGGTATAATCTGTGTGACGTGTGGATGGAGATAATCTTTGTGAATGGGGATAATCTGTGAAGTGTGGATGGGGATAATCTTTGTGAAGTGTGGATTGGGATAATCTATGTGAAGTGTGGATGGGGATAATCTTTGTGAAGTGTGGATGGGGATAATCTATGAAGTGTGGATGGGGATAATTATTTGTGAAGTGTGGATTGGGATAATCTATGTCAAGTGTGGATGGGGATAATCTTTGTGAAGTGTAAGATGGAGATAATATGTGTGAAGTGCGGATGGGGATAATCTTTGTGAAGTGTGGATGGGGATAATCTTTGTGAAGTGTGGATGGGGATAATATGTGTGAAGTGCGGATGGGGATAATCTTTGAAGTGTGGATGGAGATAATCTTCGTGAAGTGTGGATGGAGATAATCTTCGTGAAGTGTGGATTGGGATAATATTTGTGAAGTGCGGATGGGGATAATCTTTGTGAAGTGTGGATGGGGATAATCTTTGTGAAGTGTGCATGGGGATAATCTTTGTGAAGTGTGGATGGAGATAATCTGTGTGAAGTGTGCATGGGGATAATATGTGTGACGTGTGGATGGAGATAATCTTTGTGAAGTGTGGATGGGGATAATCTTTGTGAAGTGTAGATTGAGATACTCTGTGTGAAGTGTGGATTGGAGATAATCTTTGTGAGGTGTGGATTGGCAACATCGTTTGAACAGAGAATAAGGATAAACGCACGGTTATGTTGATACATGGTCTTAGAAAAAAACTAACTGCTGCCACATAGCCTATGCTTACCGACTAGCGGCAGAGTATCTTTTCTGTACTTTACGACAAACTGGAAAGCACACACCGCAATCATTGATGTACTGTTCGTAGACCACGTGTGTATTATGCATCTCATTTTAACTCTTGATAGTGTGAGGACAACCGCAGCTTGGTACTATTCAAAGTAAATGTAGGAGCATCCGCACATGAATAACGATTCATCTTGCTTGTCTCGAACACTTCCGAAGACCAAATTACTGTACGGAAGTATCAACAATCGCCATTTGGACAAGCATCTATACAATTTAAATTTTGTCCTAATAATCTCCTTTCTGACATACACTTTTACAAAGAGTTCTACCATGTTTAGCACAGAAAATATTCTGTTGCATGAATAACTTGCTTCTCTGAATATCGCTAGCATGAACAATACTGTGTTTAAAGGCACAATGCCTAGTTGTAAGTCGAATGCCACCGTGCTTGCGCAAATGATGTTGTTTGTAACATATTACAGTCTAATAGTGTAATTTTTATTATTAAAATTAACATTTACTTACATCTTATTGCTATCAATATCAATGAGTTTGTAGTACGGTACTATGGTCCTTTGACTTTTGTCTGGCACGTGACATATAAGTTTAGGTAATAGTACACTCTAAGTTACTATAACAAGAAACACATTAGATGAAAAGAAACACATTGGATATACATATTATTAGTCCATGGGCCAGAGTGAAAATCGGTACCATCTGAAGTGGCAAATTCTAAGTCACAACAACTTGTTTATATAATTATCTAGATATTATTTCAGCGTGATAACATTTTCAAATGAGTAGCTTAACCAAGATGGCGGCAAATTCAAGATGGCGGCCGTAAACGAAGGTGGTCCACGGAAAATTAATTTATTTTCTCTATCAATGTTTATCCGAATTTAGAAATATTTTGATATTATTACTCAGAAAGGACATACGCAAGTAATAAATTAATAATATTTCTAAATTTAGTCCAATTATATAGTTTAACAAATGTACTTTTTAACAATTTTGGGGACATTTTGTTATTCCGCATCAACTCCACTTCAAAATAAGAATAAGTACATAAATATTCGTACTACAACATTTGCATATGCTTATTCTGAGCAATGATATCCAAACATTTGTGAATTCGAATAACAAGTTATGGAGAAAATCTATTTTCAGGGGACATCCTATTTTTATGGCCGTTTTGAATTTGCCGCCATCTTAGTTACGCTACTCGTTTGAAAATGTTATTACCTCCAAATAATAGCTAGACAACTATACGAACAAGTTGTTGCAACTTAGAATTTGCCATCTCATATGGTACCCATTTATACTCATTTTAACCAACATTTTATCAAATTATGATTAAAATTGGAGGTAAATTTTTCGTTTATTGTGAAATCATGAATTATACTTTATATACACAGTAGCATATGATGTAGACAGCAGAGCTGTATTAAAGACTGCAAGTAAAAAACACCTTGCCTGGATACATGTAGTATATCGGTAAAGTTATAAATATCACCCACTGTACTCATTTTAACAATTTTACTCTGTCACGCCTCATACAGTAGCCTACCATCAATGGTCCAGCCACAGAGATGTCGACTGTATTCCAATAGGTATTTGAAGATAATGTGAGAGCTGAAGATACATAGTGTTGTGTCTGTGTGTTTGACCAAGCCATGTATGCAATAGCAGCTAAGATCTCTTTGAAAATACGCAGCTACATTTCAAGGTCTGAGAATGAGCGATTTCCAGTCACGAATTTACTATCTATTGTTGACAAGTGCTTCCAGAATGCTGGTCTAAGTGTATTAACTGTTGAATAAGGAATGCTTGCTGAAAGATCTATCCAAGCTAGCATAGGTCTGTATAATCGGTCTGTAAGACTGTACACAATTGATTAGTATACGAGGCACGGCTCTAGAAGGAGTTCATCCCATGGTTGCAGGTTACCAATCCAGTAGAATTTGCTTGTTTGGAAGACATTGTCCAGTGTACCATGTGAAAACATCAATGAAGCAAGTCTTACTTCAGTATTGAAGAACGTACTCATATATAGTTTTGAGGAATTCCTGAACAATGGTAATCTGTCAGTGTTCTGGATGTTGTATGCAGACATGGTTGACATGCTTAAACTTCTGCGAGCATCCTCAGGAAACTAGTTGCTGCATCTAAGAGCTATCGATTATGCCTGTCTATGAAGCACAGATGACACAACTGACCATTAGTCAATCAGCTGCTCACTCATTTCGTGAATGGTGGTTTTTTCATACTATAATTATTTAGAAAGATTGCAGCAGATCGGCCAATAGAGAAAACTATAAGTAAGAATATGCAAACTCCTGATGTTATGAAAGGTTTCAGTCTAAACCATACAGTCGTAAAACTGTACTATCTTACTGGTAAACAGACAAGTATCTGCCTGCTCAAGTCGAGAGACATGGTAAATCAAACTGGCAGTAAGTTTGCTCATTCAACCAGGTCAAAAAGACCACACATATATTGCCGCTTTACCCGACATGGAGCATGGGTGGGTGCATTCATTATAAAGTTGATAGACAGAAACGAGAACACTACATTGACACCAAACAAGTTGCAATTACACTAGGTGATCATTTGTGGACAGCTCTAGTTGGTCTTCATGCGTTAATAGGGTTAGCGCATTTGGTAAAGGTAAGATAGGAGCCCTAAACTTAATGATGAAAACTATTGCTTCAATGATCTTGGCCAGTCACGGATCTTCTTCACAAAATTCAGTCTTTGTCTTTTACATGCGCTATGGAAATGTTCTCACACATGGATAACAACTACACATATATACATATTCAAAACTCATAACTAGAATTTGCCACGTCAGATGGTACCGGTTCGTGAAATTTTGAACAGGTTGAGATCACCCGTAACAGTATTAAGAGATACCTGACATTACTGTTTGGTAAGATAATATAAAATTTATGTATCGCTGTTCCATAACTAATTTATATAAAACATTGCACGGAGGTGAACAATAAAGCATACAGATTGAGCATAAATAAAATGGATCACCCGTAACAGTACTAAGTAACAACTCACATTACTGTTTGCTAAGATAATAATTATAAAATTGATGTATCGCTGTTCCATAACTAATTTATATAAAACATTGCACGGAGATGAACAATAAAGCATACAGATTGAGCATAAATAAAATGGATCACCCGTAACAGTACTAAGTAACAACTCACATTACT
>JAULBR010107457.1:0-10563 GCA_032355825.1 Melanodrymia aurantiaca | reverse complement strand
TCTTTCGCCAACGGTATACTATTCTCTGCGATAGGCCATGCTTCGCTTTCATTGTATTGTACTTGTGTGACGTAGCTGAGTTCCGTAACAGGCTCGGCTGGCTTGCAAGGTGTTTTTGAGCGGCGGAGAAAAAAGGCGACAGTTTATTGAGAATACAAATAAAACCGGCAGCCTGTTTCGAAAAACAATGCTGGTATACTTCATATACATTGTATTAATAATACGTACGCACCAAACAAACAATGTATAGCGATTATTATTACTTAGGCTCTTTAAGACTTACCTTCCGTGCCACACTATTCTCATTTGCGTAGGACACCCACGTCTTGCCACTGTAGAGGTAGGGAACACTGGACACCTCATCCCAGACAGACGTGGCACCACGTTTTAAAGCTGCACACACCTAGTTATATAAAGTAATATACTATCATAACATTGGACTCTCGGACTGAGAAGACGACCTGTCTACGGTCAGAACGTCATCTCAATCTCAGCGCCCTCTACAACATCCTTTGGATGGATGAAGGCGTTATTTAACCCCATTACCCGTTACCCGCTATAACATTGGTTGTTGTGAAGGTATCTTATAGAGATGCCAATCACAAAAAGATCAATCAATAAATAGGGTAGGGTTGTTTTAACAGATTCTCGCCCCGACGGTAGTTTTCGAGTTTTTGATCATTTTGTTTTGCTTCTGTGAGACTGCATACCCACAAAAAGAGATGTGACTCAACACGTTAATGAAATATTCTGCAGTGTTTAATTATTGCACTTTTGTATAATAATAACTGAGATCTTGGGTGTAAAATCTATTAAAAAATCTTAGTTGGGACACAAGTTATTTTGCGTATACATGTACTAATTAGCATAATATAAAACTACTATACTGGACACACGCTTAAACTATGTCTTTGTACTTCGTACATGTATCGCAGATGGACGTACCGTAGTATTCGAACGTCTGACTGAACTTTGTGAGATCGAAGTGGGTTATTTTCCATTCCAGTCAGTAATCCACAACTGGTACATCAAAACAGTGTTGTGTGTGCTGTCCTGTCTCCGGGAAGGATACATAACAGATAATTCGCTGCTAATCGGCAATAGTATAATATGTGCCGGCTGTAGACTACGTCTGATACCATGTGTCCAAATAATCGTGTGACATGCAATAGCCGATTATTATTATTAATCAATGTGCTCCAGTGGTGAACAAAAAGAAGTCTGCATCTTGTACTAGGTACCCAGTTGGAGAGGGTGGTGGTGGGGTGCTTGAACGTTAATTAGATATGAGCAACCTCATGCAGTAAAGCTACAAACGATGAGGTTAACGCATTATGGTATACTATTATAGCATGCGGTTTGTGAAAAAGTGTCTTACGTCAGTGTAAGTGTAAACTCCTCTGTCGTGTCTGATGGGCCCTGGTTCTCCACGAGCTACTGCAGGCGCGTGCAGGCCGTGTTGTACGACACTGGCCAGGGTGAAAGATCGCCCATAGGTTGGAATGCCAACCAGAATCTTCTCTGGAGCAAGACCAAGTCGTAGGTAGATCTCAATTATGCCAGACTGAAAACAAACACATACTGTCAACTATTGTAATTAGTACAGGTCTATGATCGACAAGTATGGCACAGCCTACGAATTTTGAGTAATTTAAAAAAAATTGCTCTAGTAAATTAATTTTAAAATATTAACTAACCAAAGCACTTTTTCAATTTATTTGTTTGCGAAGGCTATTATTAGGAAGGTGCTCTCTGTATACTATTGCGATGTTATTCCAGAGATAAACTATGAGTGTAAGCTTCCTTTGATTAGTGGACAGGAAAACAGACACTCAAGTCGCATACAATGGTGTATAACTAGCACTTGTCAAAAGCATAGAAGTAGGGTTATAACTAACCACTTATTGTCGGAAATATAGATTTACGAATTCTCCAAATGTTTATTTCTATAAATAATAGACCCTAGTATTTTAGTAATAGGATAACATGTTTTTCTAGATGTTTGATAAAACGAATACACAGAAAAGCATTTTTTTGGACTAATAATATATTATAATTATGTACATTCCAAGCACGGTAATAACATTTCGACGATATTGAATAAAAAATTTAATATCTTAATTATTTCGTCTGTTCGTAGTTGGCCTGCCGGAGTGAGCCGAACGAAAGCACTTGGCCTGCCGCAGTGATGCGGAATTATCCGAACGAATCCACTTACGGTCGAAAAGTACCGAGCCTCTCCTTTAGATGCCACCAACGCACTGTTGTGGCCGGTAACGTTGTCCAACTTAGGAATATACAGATGGAAGTCATACGCCATTACAGTAGCAAAGTCGATGTTTCTAAAACAAACATAAATTATCGCATAAATTATGCGTGTAGCCTGCACACAAAACACTCTAAAATAGTTTAGATATCTAATTTGTGTTTACGTAATTAAATTTGTATAGATGACTAATCTGTGTCAATGATGCTTCATATCTTGAAATAATCTCTGAATGTCTGCCACAAAATATAAAAGAAGTTTTCGCCAGTCCATGAACGGTATAACCCTGATGAAACAAGTTAAGACCGATGAGGACATGGCGTTGTTTAAAATGGACATAATAAACATGCTCTGAAGTAGTTCACTATTTGTGATAAGTAGACAGCACAATATTTATACCGGATCACCTACATGAACATAAATGATGCGTGGTACTAAGCTCACCGATTTTTAAGACGAATGCCACCGTACGTGCGCATCTAATGCTGTTTGTAACATATTCCTGGCTAATAAAGTATTTTAATAACACAATGTTTCTATATTACCAGCCATTTATCAGGTGTCAGTGTTATGTGTGTATATAACGCAGGTTTAGCAGAACAATATGTTACAAACAGCATAAGACGCGTACGTACTGTGGCATCCGTCTTGAATCTCGGAAGTGTGCCTTTAAAAGTAATGTTTAAATACTAGTATACAAACCAAAATACACTCACTTATTTAGTACGTTATAATTATATAGCGTAGCCGCCTTGAGATGGTTGTTCGAAAGAGCCATTGTCATCAAAAGTGGTGTCATGTTTCGGAGTCGTGCGTCATATGAAGACACGTCTCGAAATATCTATATACGGCATTAGAACATTACCGTATTTATAATAATATTGTATATTATTTAATAATAACTGTTTGAAGCACATAATATTCGTGTACAGACGCAGTTAAAGGTACAATGTCTAGTTTTAACACAATTGCTATTTGTAATAATCATGTTTCTATCTAATGGAGTATTTTTCATTATTACGGGAACACTCCCGAGTATTTAAGGCAGCATAAATACCAACAACCTCCTGTCGTGGACAGAACTCTCTGGCGAAGTTAGAGGTTGTGCCCATGACAGGTGTGCTTGAACAGTTTTCTGATGGAAGCACACCAAAAATGACTAACCCAACCCAGTTGATAAGATGTCAGTTCGGACACTAAATTAGTGTCATAGCCACTATGTTTGCGTTATTTGGTGAAACGTATGGCTCCTCCTGTTTTGATAACAAAGAACAAAACGAACACAACTTGTTTACGTCATATAGTAAACAGTTTTATTGTTTACATCATTACATGGAGGTGAAAGCAGTAACTTGCTTGTAAATATCTCTGAGTAAAATTTGATAGTATTTGTTTACGTCATATAGTAAAAAGTTAAACTAATTGTTTTTACGTAAAATTTTAGCTAAAAACAACATACCGTAACTTGTGTACGTTTTGGGGCCGAAAACAGCATTACTAAGTCTTTTTTACGTCATGAGGTAGAAATCAACATAACCGGTTTACGCCATGGAATAGAAGTCAACATCACTTGTGTGTGCCATGGAAGAGAAATCCAGTTCACTTTTTACGCCATGAAGGACAAAATTTATCAACATCACTTGTTCACGACATACGTAAAACGTAGCGCAACTTTTTTTCCGACGTAAGTAAAACGCAGCAAAACTTGTTTACGTTATAGGGAAGAAATCAACTTGATTTGTTTGCGTAATGGAGAAAACAGAAACATCTCTTTTACATCATATGAGTAGCGTCATGGTTTATTTACGTCATGGCGTAAAAGTAAACAAATCTTCTTTATGTCATGGATTAATATCAAAATTACTTATTTACGCCATGGGGTAAAACGTTGATAAAGAGTTTCGCTGCGGTTATTTTTTAAACGTTAGACATAATTCAGTTATTGAGAGATTTGTATTTACCATGGCCCATGACAGAAGCAACTAAAGGTCAAAATCACTTCAAACTGAGTCTACTTTTAGCTCTCAACACATCTACTACTCATATAGATCAAACATTTATGATACAAAATACATATCTCAGGTAATATAATATTAAATTTATTCACAAATATTTAATCTATTTTATATCACAATATATACATATTTATATATGGTCTACAATATTAATAACAGACATAGGAAAATGACATAACATGTTAATATATTTATAATTGACCAGTGATAACTTCATTAATTTTGATATAAAGACATGTTTTTCTCCAAACAAATAGGTGTTTATTAATGTTTTAGTTTTTATTACTTGGAGAGAAAAAGACACGAAAAACAATCAAAGTGAAATCAACATCCAAAAGTTCTCTGCTTGTCCTGGGAAAAAACTTTGCAATATCATCTTATAGTACTGTACCTACATCGGTGATATTTAGAGGCTAACTCCAAATACAACTGTACTGTAACTGTTTCCCCATTTAGCCACGTATATTTCGATGATTTTACCTCCGCATGGTCTCAGAGGAAACCCACTGTCGCCGCTTCATGGGCTACTCTTACCGAAAAACAGCAAGGGGTCTTTTACGTGCACTATCCCATGGACAGAATAGAACACAACACGGAATTTGATAAACCAGACGTGTTTCACTAGCTGGAACGGAAAATAGCCCATAAAAATGTTTTGCTCTGTGGACATTCTACCTTTGAGATACGTCCCGCTCAGGCCTCATTGTGAAAACAATACGATTATGTCATTGGGAATTATTAATTTATAGCAAAATTGGAAATTTTGTTTCATTAATATTCAGCGTGCATATATCTGATTTTCTTTAAGCAGTGTAGGTCTTAGTTTTTAATTTTTAACGTAGCCTTACGTTTAGAAAAACGGGATTTCTTGAATTTCTCCGTCAATATATCGCAGGATATAATACTGCTGCATATTGTAAGGATGATCCAATCATATTTAGTGTTAGACTTGTTGAATAGTCAGGAATTCATAAATTATTTGTCGCAATATATACCAATATGATTTTTAACATCCTGTTGCTCAAGCGTAATAAACATGAGGTGCCGAATGATTGGTCACGTGATGCATTCGGGTCTTACGAGAGTACCGATAAATGACGAGATGTTCCAAACAAATTGGTTTTAACGTGGATTTTAGTTTTGCTATTACTATTCTTATGGCTGAAATGTCCTCATTACAAAGATAGTTGTTGTATAGAGATGACCTTTATGGAAGTTCTGTCATGATGATTTTAGACACTAGTATCGTAAATATACATAACATGACTAGAATACTTATATAATATACCATATAAAGCAGAATGCACATAAGGGACACATCAGCCAACAGTTGTAGGGACAGTCCAATAACTATAACCCTAAATTAGACATGACTTCGAACCATAGGCCAGCTTGTCGACATGCAAGAAATTTCAACTTGTGACGTATTGTTTTAACATGTCCTTCACTGGCTGTGCATCACCCCTCTGTCTGATGAGCAGGAGCAGCAGCAACAGCAACAGCAGCAGCAGCAGCAGCAACAGCAGCAGCAGAATCCTCATCCTCGTCTAATCATCATCATCATCAACAACATCATTATCAACAACATCATCAACAACATCATCATCATCATCAACAACATCATCCTCCTCTTCCTCATCCTCCTCATCATCACCACCATCCTCCTGTCTGGCTAGCAGCTGCATCATCATCATCACCATCATCATCGTAACCATCTGATCGTCGTCTTGAATAAGAGCTTTCTGATCTCAACATTTTTCTTAACCACACCGCCGTGGGAACGTTCTGACACCCAAAATAATCCCTCCTCAGTTCCCGCGAAGAGAATGGCGGCCTCACATTGCAAGGAGCTCCAAATATGGTGGCTCGAACTTCGTCTGGTAAACCTTCACCAATCTGAGGAGATGAATGCTTCACAGCATTTTTACTTTGCTGGAAAACAAAGATAAATACATTTATATATACTAGTATTTAGTTTGATAAAGATCGGATGGTACATTCGAAAATATGTTAATTAGATCAAAGACATGGTCTCGTGCTTATAAACAATTTAATGTCTAGACTTTAGACTTTAACTGGAAATCCAGCAAATTTGTCTGTATTAAAGTCTGGATTTCCAGTTAAAGTCTAAAGTCTAGACTTTAAATTGTTTATAACTATAAGCACGGCGCATGGTTAATTTGGCATTCTTTTTAAAGAGCGACTGCATTGGACGAGCGATTATGATTTTAGACTGTCAATTTTGTCATATAATAATGGCGTTTAATATGATATTTTACATAAAAGTTTTGGATTTGTCACACTGTGGACTAAACATATAGTCCACGTATTTTGTCTGATTTAGTCGTCATTAAAAATGTTTACTCTTTTATTTGGTAAATATTTGATATTTTAATACACAATTTTTGTCGTTTAGCAAACATGCTACAAAAATATTACTTTATATAGGCTACTAAACAATGATTGAATAAAATTGTATGTAACAGGGTATGCATGATGCCATTTTGTTATTATTTCATTGTAATACTGGACATAATTATAAAACCGTCATTTGTAGTTTCAGCATTGTTTATTACAACTTCGGAACTGGTTTTATTGAGAAAATGAAAACTAATATAAAATATACAGCTCAAATAAACCAGTAATTTAAGACTGATTTGGTACACAACTTATTCCTAATCTGCAGAAGGATAATATTACCTGGTGTACATCACGTGAGCACATTCTAGTGTGGTTATTGGCTACCCAATGCCTCGTGTACTCGTCATCATATGAATATTCACTTCCTCTCCCGCTAGCCAATACAATGACGTTTTTGTGTTCAGGGGAGTCTCGAAAGGCGTGGCTAATTTCACCGGAATAACTTTGATCAATGATCAAATGAACAAACTTTGCCTCACAACCGGACAAATCGTCTTTCAATTCACGTAGTGTATAGCGCTCGTTGTCTTCTGCCTAAAGAATTAAAAATAAAGTTCGTGTCAAATATATCATACTCTATAAAATGGATAAAACATTAACATCCCGATCCAACGAACCCTACCCTATTACCCTCACCTGCGTAAGTGGAAGTACACATACTCATTGAACCTTGTGGAGCACTCACTCTGGGTTGGAGTTGGTATAGTCCGAGAACACTGAATGACAAGGGTATAGATGTATATTTCGCTGTAAGAGGTTCGTCCAGCCAGCCAAATGTCCATCTAGACCCTTGTCAGTCAAAGTTTTCTCGGACTAGAGTCGGTACTGGGATTAAAAATTCCTTATGTCACGAATGAGATTCGAACCCAGAACCTACCAGTCTTAAGCCCGACGTGCTAACCACGGATGCTAAACAAAAGACAGTCCTAGATTAGATAAACTCATTGGCAGAGCAAATGTCTAAACAGCAATTTGGCACTAACTACTCTGGTGAATAAAGTTGTTCAAAGATAAACTTTGTTGAACGACACCACTGGAACACACTGGTGATTAATGAACCCTTATTGAGTTATTGGATGTCAAACGCTCAGATATATCGACACTTGGTCCACTGAGGATGATCCATCTTTTCACCCATCAAACCTATAAAGCCGACGCTCTTGAGCTGTGCTATGTCCCTCATTGTTCAAAAGAAACTGTTAATTGCTTATTTCTATGCTGCTTTATTGAGAAAACTATTTAAAACTAGTCATGGACGGCAGAACGGCCTTATTTTTACCAATATGTTTTAACCACCACCCAACTCGGGTCTCCAACGTTTTACCATGCCACCCCCCCCCCCTCCCCATCCACGACCCCTGCTATTCAAGATATTTGGAAGCGTCTACTGTTGTCGTGTTTAAATACACTCCGCCTGGAGATTAATCTCGTAGCAGTGTTGTCATGTTAAAAATATATATTATATCTGCTTCAGGAATGATGCCGTGATGTTGTTCATACTGACCAAGCCATCGGCGTTGACGTCCCACAGCAATGACGTCCCGTCGTTCCTAGCTGGACTGTTCATGTAGAGAACAAGGGAGTCGGTGCAGTGCGGGGACAGACATGTTTTGCGGATGTGGTGACGGAAAGCACTTTTCATGGCGGCAGGATGAACACGCTGGTGGCCTTCTTCCGGAACTAAAACGTAAAAATGTGTATTCTGTTACTTATATGACTAGTTTAATGGCTTTAATAATATCTATACTGACAATATGAGAGGAAAAACAATTCTCTGTTCTCCGACTGATCCTATTAATTGTGTGGAGGGAACCTAACGAAAATATTTTTGGAATTTATAAAAACAATTTTTTTGTGCTAAGAAGTGGGAAGAAAGGAGAACATTTTCTCAAGGGAAACAACTCGTCTTATCCTTGTTTCAAAATTTATACCATGTACCCAAAAAGTTTTTTTTATGATAAAACCTCAAATAAAGATTTGGTAAAGGGGGCCGGTAGGGGGATGGTTCTATGATTTCCAACCACAGTGGATCATCTCACTCCCACACACAAATTAAAATGTACTTGAATTTGGCAATGATCAGGCAAAAACATAATATTACATAAAAAGTAAAAGACTGTTTTTATTGCGTATTCGACACTTGAAAGCCCCTGTAATCTGTATTATGGTGCGTCGCACTGTGGTTTCTCGTAGATTATGATTCAAATACCAGTATAGGCTACATTAGCTAGTCATATCTATGCCTTTTAAAAAAAAAGCTGTACTTTAAAATCCATTAAACTATCAACAATGTTCTTTTTTTGTCTTGGGGCAATACGTTTATTTGGTTTTTACTTACAAATAAATTCATTTTTATTTAAGAAGCAGCATATCTAAGAAACTTATATCTAAAAAGAAAAACCTTTGGTGTTTTTCGATAAGACAACTTGAATTTCATATTTCCTTTGATATCACAGATAAGAGCAGTTGTAATCAGTCTTTGTTCACGCTACCAGGATAGGCACACCACCATTAGGCTTATCTACATCCGACATTAACAAAGCTAATAAACACGGTGTATTGATAACGCAAATCCTGGTTACACTCAAATGAACTAATGCATACCAGGGAGAGAGTGGGCACCGTTCGCAAAGAACACTTTGATGTTCCGTCGTTTAAATCCGTTATCACGCAACATAGTGTAGACGAGTTGAATGTTCCTCTTGTGACGTATGCCCGTTGTCTGGCGGTTCCAACCACCCGATAAAATCACCGCCTGGTCGCACGTCTCCAGGGCCCGGCAGCTCGTGCGTACCGTCTCGTGGGTTGTGGAACACCGCTGGGTGTTGTCCCTTAAGGGGTTGCACATTATCTTCGAGGTCTCGTTCACTGATCGGAGGTCGGGACACGTGCCGAAGCCGCCGAGGCGTGACATGCATTTCAAATGGTTTTCGCGCCCTTTCATCATGTAGTCTTTCTTCCTGTTCAGGTGCACGACGGGTAAGAAGTTAATCTCGCAGCGTCTCGCGAAGTTACGTCGTCTTGATCGGCGTTCCAGGGCGTTTTTACATCGTCTTCTCAGTGCCAGCCGCATGCATTCTCCATTTTGAGCTGCACAAATATATAAAGACAAAAAATTAAAAGTTTTAATGAATAAATTGCTCCAGATTATCCTGTAGTTTCCATACATCTACATCACATAATGGCATTGATAGACATTGGATAACTCAATCATTAAGGCCCTAACATGTGTGGTTTGGGCTGGAGGAGACGTGTTCGAATTTTTCCACAGTTCGACCGGAAGTAGCATAGTAGCACTGCTTTAGACATTACGGTGTTTGATATATAACCAGCAGTGGACAAATAGATAAAATGGACAGAACACAAAATGGTCAACTCACAACCTACAATACAGAAGAAGACTTAGTGTTCCCAGAGCCATAAGTACGAGGAGGCCGCTACTCCTTACCAGTGTAACTAAGAGTTTAGATTTATTGTAAGTGAATTGAAAGCGATTTGATTTAATGTAAGGGCTCTGCATGTAAGGGCCTTAAATTCAGTTGTCTGTCCCTGCATAATGCATAATACATAATCTATAACTTTTGTATTCATGGATTTTACATAAAATTATATACCGGTAATTATTACCGAATTGAAAATGTAAGCGCCTTAAAAAAAACTCTCCATGGGGAAAGCCTGATCATATATAATACGAAGTAAACGGGATGGACCCTTAGACATACAAGAACGGAGTTTGGAAGCATTCATTGGTGTATCCCACAACCAGCCTGCAGGTCACATTGGGGTATAGTGTAGTCATTGAAGGCTCAAAAAGTGACCTACCGGGAAATAATTGTTACCAAGCCACATTTGGTATCACTG
>JAULBR010107446.1:0-10563 GCA_032355825.1 Melanodrymia aurantiaca | reverse complement strand
TTAAGCAGCCACCTGTCTTAAGAGAACACTTTTTGTTACTCCCTTGGGTGGCTGCTTAAGACAGGTTTGACTGTACTTCTATATGTAAGTTAGTATTATAAGCTAAGGCAAACGTAAGTAACAACGTGCCCTTGAAACTGGGTCAGTTAAGTGATGCGTGAAACTGTCATCTGGGTGCAAATATTTCATCTTACTTGGTGTTCTTTTGAAGGATAGTTGGCACTGTGGGCGGCTGTTATCAACAAGTGTGCGACAATGTTTATGATAAGGATTAGGAAGATTTAGTTAACAGCATTTTCATACCTACAAAACAGATAATTCCTCACTTCATCACTTTGAAGTGTCCAACAAATGCTGCTGCCGCTTTAATAGTGGAGATTAGCAGTCCGGTGACATCGATCATTTCAGACATAAATTTCCTGTCAAAGCTGTTTTGTATGAATGCTGTTTTCTTAATTCACATCCACATACGAGGTGTATTGATCATGTGTGATAAACTTTGATGTACAGTTTTAAAAACTTTATCTCATTTTAAGAAGTTGTGTAAATATATGCTCAAATGATTATGGGAACCTAGCTATTACCTATTTTCATTAGGTGCGGTACATGTATATATTATTCTGGCTGAGAGAAAAAGCAGTTTAATAATATATGGGTGGCACCCTAAACTCGTTTTTTAAGTGAGTATTCTGATGGTTAAATTTAGCATAAAGTACATGTAACACGTGGGCACTACTTTTAATATTGGTGTAAGAATCAGTTCACTTCAAGGTCACTTTACGCGGTGAACTACATGCACTCTTAGTACTGCTGTTTTCATTCTCTTACCAACCAGATCAAGCTTGTTTGTTTAATGATACCAGTTGTTGACAAAATGTGGTTGAAATATGAAAAATAGGAATACATATTTCTTTATACATAGTTTATACATGTACATATAATATCATCAAAGAAAAGCAAACATATATATGTACATGTAATGTAAAATTTAAATAACAATGAAAGCTAAACTGTATCAATTGGCAAAATATTGAAAACAATTTGTAATAGAATGTTTTCTTTACATTATATATTTATTACCCCAGCCGGCACTCTAACAGGGGTAATAGATTGTAAATATAATACTTTCTCACTGAAAAATGATCAAACATTGGTATACATTTAACGTGTCATTTGTTTGAGTTGTTAAAATCATTCCAGCCATTAACAGGAACGTTACCAAAAAAATGACTTCACAAATTGTGAAAATGATGTCATGCATATCACATAGAACTACCTTTCATCTTATTTATTTTCAGTGTTACATAGATGTGAATTATTTTTTTCAAAAGCATTTCACAATGAAACAAACTTATTTATTATCGTTACCATATTCTGACACCCAATAGCCGATGTCTTTTTTCGTGCTGGGGTGTCGTTAAACATTCATTCATTCATTCATTCATTCACAATGAAACATCTGGAGTAATAAACAGAATATTAAACTAGATACCATGTACATTTTATTATCAAGTTTAAAATCTTTTTTCTTTTTCTCTCTCATTGATTAACAATGACTAACGTGTAACAGGTGCTAAACTAGCTTTTACATTTAGTGCCACAATCCAGCAACAGTATCACGTTAAATCTAAAAGCGAATTGTGACCACTGATCCAAATGGCACTGACAATGTACTGGTTGCCGATGAGACATAATTTTAGGAGTTGCACAATCTGATGTTAAAGGATCCATTTCAAGTTTATTACAGATACCACCATGCAGTGGGACAGGATATACAAAGCTATATGATTTGGTCATTATACTTGTGTTCAGATGGTCAAAACATACGATGTATGTACTCTTACTGTGGTAGCCTTGAACTCAAAATACTTTATGACGAAGTACATGTACATGTGGTTTAGAGATATTTCTGAAAATATGGAATATACAGGTCTGCTGGTTTTAGATAGTTTGCTGTACATGTATGTATGCACGTACATACATTATAAATTATATAGATTTACAAGTACAGTCAAACCTGTCTTTAAGCAGCCACCTTAGGGAGTAACAACAAATCTTAAGACAGGTGGCTGCTTAATACATATCATAATGCACTAAAATTGATGATTTGGTAGAATATTATGGTGACCTTTTAAGAAAGGTGGCTGGTTAATACAGGTGGTCACTCAAGCAGGTTTCACTGTACAATGTATACCAATATTTAAATGAAATAAGCCGTCAGTGGTGTCATTCCGACACTGTCCTGGGATAGGCATTTCCTTGTTCTCCATAGTTGTCTTATTTTCATAACTGACAGTCGTTAAGTGGGTAAAGTTTCGGCGTTCAAACCTGTGACCGTGTGTTTATTTACCTGTGTTGATGCAAGCTTGTGCTGACATAAATCTTAATTCTTCAAACAATACTGTTGATAAGCCTCAGATAGATAATGGGGGGTGTACCTCCGGCAGTGATGAGAGCTTTTGTTCTCAGTCAGGTTTGAGCAGGAACATTGAATGTCCTCGCTTTGTGTGGTAATTGATGACTTGTTGCTCTGAGAGTGATGTCCTTGACTTGCATATTTCAGTTTTAAATCTTTTATGACCTGCTGTTTCACTCATGAATTGTTTAAAAAGGACATGAGTGAATGGAAATATAAATATATGCAATACATTTGAACATTATTAAAAATGTTTACATTCATTGGGTGGATTTTAATACTGTTTACACAAGTACATGTAGTGGAGTCACATCAGAGGTGCCAGGGGCTGCAGGCGCCACCCCAATATTTGGATAAAAACCAAACATTGCAGCAGAATGCAGGAAATGGCATCTAGAATTCAAAACATTTCTGTCCTTGCTTCGCTTGGTCTAGTAGTAGAAACCAAAGAACTTGATATTGAAACAAAGATATTGAAGAATTCAAACTTAAAGTTCAACTACATGTATTTATCAAGAAACAAGGAAATAGAGAGCTCTACATGTACAAAATGTACATGTATGGAGTAATATTGTTGGCATGCAAGGTTGCACAAAAACATGATCATACATGTAAGTCGATCATAAATCCAGTTTAGACAGATTTCCAATTATGTAATGTTATTACTGCAATATATATTTATACATGTATATTCTAGTTACACATTTTAATGTGTGCACCTGGTGAACTTGTAAACACACCCGTCAGCTGAATGTTCTCTTGATATTCTGTTTGGAAATGACACAAATTAATATTGATTTATTGCAGTCGTTGAGTCAGTTTGATTTAGTAGAATATTATGGATTTATGATAGTTGTCACCGACTGTTGAAGGTTAAGGAGGCCATTCATAACCTATCAGGCCTTTTGAACCAGGATGAGATATCTTGCTGCACTTTTATCGTTTCTAATTTCTTGAGTGCCACTCTATACTTTATAGTATCGTAATGTTCGTTCGTTATGCTACATAAGCATGATGGAAGCACGTTTTGGGCTATTGACCTGGACTGAGTTCATACCACCTACTGTGTACATGTACATGTATGATTTCAAATTTTGGCCAAATATTTTCCATAATGTTAACTTAAATAAACAAAACTAGGCTCACCCTGGACAAGATTTTCTTTTAGCCAATTTTTATGGAATCTTCATTTTTTTCCCGAAAACTTTTTTAAAAATAGGCTAATTTATACAAATGTATTTTAGCCAATTACCAAAATGTTTAGCCAGTCTTGTAAAAAATTACCAATTGGCTAATTTGGCTACATACAGGGTGAGCCCTGCAAACAAAATAATTTTAATAACGCCATTTGAGCACATTGAACCATCGGTAATTGAATATCAAATAGTTATTTTGACATGTTCTCAGAAGAAGCGTGTTGCTGCCAGATTGCTAGGATACATGTACTCTTCAGGTCTTCTCCCAAACTGTTTTTAAGGTGCTTACATTTTCAAAATTAAGCAACAATACTATAATTTTATCTAAAATACATGTACATGAGTACAAATTTGGTAGATTAAGAGGAACAGACAACTGAATTTAAGGCCCTTAAAATTCCCTTACAATAAATCTTATGCAGATTCGCTAGATATCAATTCGAACCCGAATATAGTAGCAACGAACCGATTAACGAACGGACCGCTGCAGTGATATGAGGCACGTGTCAACAGTAACTGTTGCGTAAGCAATACTTGGAAGCGTAGAACGGGTTCCGAGAGGATAAATACCAGGGGCCCAGCTTTGGATTTTCAGGTGGTACACAGACTTTTTCGGCGATGGTATAAAATAAGTGCATAGAGCATACACGCATTTACATCATTTTATATTTTAATAACACAAAAATATTTGTAATCTTAGATGTGAGGTGGTACGCAGCTGCGTACCTGCATATGTTTTCTTAATAAATTACTGTACTGTTTAAACACTTACGATGCCATTTATTTGAAAAAGATTATCATATCCTTCACCACCAGTGGCATCCGTCTTAGAATGAAAATGGTGGCTTTTACAGAATTCTTCCATCGTTTTACTGCACAACAGAAGCAGGTGTACATGTAAACATGTTAACAGATTTATTTAAATATTTGAAACATGCAAGTCATGTATTTGACCAAACTATGTTAATATTATGCAAATACATTTTCCTTATATCGATATCTTGATGATAAAGTCTTTATTACATAGCACTTAGAAATATATTTATCTCTATAGATATATGTTACCCTAATGTATACCTCAGGTTTTGGCTTTCACTTGGCAATTACGACACTATGATAAACATATATATTGTCTTTTAAGAGGCTTCTCTAGTATTCTTCCCATGATCAAGATCTGTACCAGCAATAAACCAACGGGCAAAGACACAGTCTGTCCTGTGCTTTGTTTGTCTATCCAAAACTATGGTCCTTGCTTCCTAATTTAGAGGCACACTACTATCGACTGCCATAATAATACACCTCTGGAGAAAGGCAACATTGTGATAAGACGAGTTTTATGCTGTGTATATCTGTCTTTGATGTGAAGTTAAGATGGTGCGTAAGCCTCCTTTCTGATTAGATCTCTTGTTGACTTGCTCCGATCAAGGTTTGTGGTGTGGATTTAACCCAAGTTATTGTGTCTGTGCCATTGTGCTGTCCAGTCTGTCTCACGAGGCTGTCTCGACTTTGATTGGTGCTGCTATATTTCTGGTGGGAATTAAAGTCAAAAGCTCATAAACTAATGACCACGTTGCTCATACATACATGCGGGACGTAGCTCAGGGGTAGAATGTCCGCATGTGGCGGGGTGGGTCTAGAGATTGATCGTCCACAGTGCAAAACATTTTTATGGGCTATTTTCCGTTCCAGCCAGTAATCCACGACTGGTTTATCAAATTCTGTGGTGTGTGCTATCCTGTCTATGGGAAGGTCCACATAAAATACCCCTTGCTGTTATTCGTGGAAGAGTAGCCTATGTGGCGGCGGCGGGTTTCCTCTGTGACCATGTGTCAATAATAACCATGCGTTTGACGTCCAATAACCGCTGATTTATAATCGATGTGTTTCTAGTGGCGTCGTTAAATAACTACTTTAGATGGTATGTATGTCTAGATGGCATGTACTCATGAATCAAAGCCAAAGCAGTGGTGAAACGAGGTGTTCATGAAACCTGAGCGTGTCCTAGCAGCTGCACCGGTGACACCCGGCGTAAGTACCGCCATATTGTTTTTCTCCTGTTTTGATCGAAACTGAGAGCGGCGTGTAGCGGGACAAGAGCATCCACCTGAGGTGTGATAGGTCGAAGGATCGACCCTCCTCATCGGACCCGGGTGTCTATTTCTCGTTTCAATATGTGATTCACGACTTTATCAAAGACCATGGTGTGGTATGCTGTCTGGGGTAGTGCGCATAAAATATCCCTTGCTCTTATTCGAAGAAGTGTAGCCTATGTGACGGCAGCGGGTTTTCTCTGGGATCAATATGTTCCAGTGGTGTCGTTAAACAAACAAACTTTATTTTTGATCGAAATGGAAGAAAACTTGTGAAACCGGTCAAAGTTGGGTATTAATATCACATCATGAAATAGCCTCTGTCCTTATGGTTGTACATAATATGAGAACGAAAAGAGGTTAATACTATCTCGTTAACACTGAGTATGTGAGTTCTAGGTGAGGTTTGCCCAAGAGATAATATTAAAGCGGTCTGAGACGTTGGTATCCACTACATGTGGAAATAAATAGGGTATTATTACAGTTATTATTGGATTGGGAATCTGATATTACGCAGACGGCAATTTTTTACAGTTGGCGTGATTTATAACAAACAGGAAAACACTGATGTCTCCTTTTCAGTAAAGTATAATAAGAGTATATGGGATTGATCTATTATTTTATTGGGTGGGAGCTTCAGTTATTTTTTTCGAAATTGTTTTAAAGATTTCACTTTTTATCAAAGAAAATGAAAAACACTTAAGTCCTAAAAACTACAAAGCTGCTTCGAAAAATATAAAATGTCTTTTTGGTAGAAAATGGGTTGGTGCAAAAAATATATATATACCCGAAGTTTTTATTTGTAGCTACGGGGCAGGTTGATTATGTTTCAGGAATCAACACTTTCTCGATCATTCGCCACTACTTAATACAGAGTGGTAAATAACGATTGAAATGCGTTGATTTGTACACATTCTATATGTGTAGTTTGTAAACATCGTCCTTTTACAAAAAAATCAATTAAAACAGATTTTGCAGTGCACCAACGTACTTCAAGATAACAGAATAAATAGGATTTGGAATTCATAACTTGATTTTGACAAATCCATGATACTTGGCTGGACAATAAAAAAAAAAAAATTGTACTTTTAAATCGTATTTAATACTAAAAATAGTAATAATTATGACATAGTATGTGTTCTGTTAAAGGTGTGCTTCTGGCTGGTACTACATCAATGTGGTTTCGACTTTACGCAGCTGGGATATCCTTTAAGCCAAGGGGTTCCGTGTCAGTAATACACTATAATCCGCTTTTAGTCGCCAATTACCACTACATTCCAACGTAATAAGCAATAACCGTATTTGTTTTAGTGTAATAAGTCTACTTTCCTTACGGCCATGCCAACGGAATGGCGACATCAATCATTCGATCACTTTTTTCAAATTTTTCTCTTAAAAAACCCCTGAATAATATAGCTATGGATTATTGGCACCGTCCCGAGGTTAAACCTCGACGTTAGCGTACGTGCGCATCTAATGTTTATGGTTAATACAACATTTCCTTTTTTTACATTAATTAAAACCAAAAGTCTTCGTCTAAAAACTATCCACTTATAACACAACATGAAGTTTAAAAAGAATCGACGTTTCGTCTGTATAATACAGACTTTTTCAAGAGTATGAGGAGAAACAGCAAACTCATATTAAAATACATAATTACTCACAGTCATGTTATTGCTTACAATTATCAATATAACTATGTATATCCCATGTGTTCTTAGTCATCCGAGTTGTTAAATAGTAGGTTAATGTTTTAAATATGTTTTATCGTACTACATTATTGCAGGGAGCATAATTATTAAGCTACTATAAACGTATTTGATATACATATTATTGATATTGTCAGCAATAAGATATTAGTAAATATTTATTTTAAAGACACACTCCCGAGTTTTAGGAGGGATGCCGTACATAACCTACGCATCTAAAGCTATTTGTAACATATTTTATATTATTAAAATTAACATTTACTTACATTTTATTACTTAAAATATTAATCTTGGGAGTGTTCCGTCCATAATAAACAACTGTTCATTAGCCAGACGTAATTATGTTACAAATAGCATTAGCTGCACACGCACCGTGGCATTCGCCTTAAAACTAGGCAGTGTGCCTTTAAGCATTCATAGCAGAAATGTTATTTTGAACTGATTAAAACTAGGCAGTGTGCCTTTAAGCATTCATAGCAGAAATGTTATTTTGAACTGATTAAAACTGAAAATTTTAATTAAATGAAAATGATCTTACACACTTCCATTGAAAATATAATTATTGTTTTATATTTTCTTTTATTATTGCTTGACGTGATTTTAGAATACTGTCAATAACTCTGAAATACACCACTACTCAAAGTGACAAAATAAATTAAAAGTGAAAAAAAAACATGAAAGAATTTTTTTTTAAATACCTCTTTAAAGTATCGCATAACTAAAATATATATGTCGATTGACATTATCTACACTGGTGAACGTTCGCGTAATTGCCATACTATTGTGGCAGGTGTGTAGAAACATGATATATATTACCACGCGTATAGTTTGATTGTCTTAAGATAGTGATACTAGTACTAGCTAAGCAGCTTTGTCTTCACAGACCTTGCAGGCACGATTCCTACATATCCGATATACTCGGAATACACGCGGGCGAGATGTTTGCCGCGCCAGACACGTAGGCAGGTGTGTGTGTGGGTGGGAGTGATAATCGTCCCTAATTAGATTATCTTTTCTCGTTCCAACCAGTGGTCTACGACTAGTACATCATAGGCTGTAGTATTTACTATGATGTGTGCGAAAAGCGCATATCAAAGATACCTTGCTGCTAATTGGTGTGTGTGGCCTATATGTCTTGTGAGGCCATGCATCGACATAACCGTTTATTTCACATCCAATAATAGATTAGTAATCAATGTGGTCCAGTGGTGTCGATAAATAAACCAACTTTATCTTTAGCGGGCTATTGTGTATATGTGGGCTGGTGGTTGAGTGAAGTCAATAATAAATTTGATTCTAGTCTTTCAAAAATATTTTGAATTGTGTTGCCTGACATTGATTGATTAAAAATATGAAGGGACCAGCCTGAGTAATATAAAATGAAAGAAAGAAAACAAAAATATGAGTGTATCCTTCCTTCCCCATAGTGAGACGATACGAATACCCTGTAAGCACGCCCATGTTTTCGTTTTAGAAAACACACGTAGACATAGTACATGTAGCTAGTTCATCAACCTGATTAATATCAGTTCATCAAACATCATTATCAACTAACCGCCATATCGAGAATTACACTCTGCGTGTCTGCCATACAACTGTTTGCAATTTTGAAGGAGTCTATTAATGTTATAATTCATCTAGGATAAAAATTAACTTCTGTGCGGGCAGGACATTAATAGTATGAAAATCGGTATATTACGCACAACTCGCCGATGTATCTGTTATCTCAGATATTGTAATAATCATAATTATAGACACCTGAATATTATTATTAGAGCAGTTATAATGTTGCGCGACATAAAGATGAAGTTGACTTTTTGGAAAACCGGCCTCCGTGGTGTAGTGGTTAACGCTTCGGGTTTCAGGTTGGTAGGTATACTGACATCCCAGTACCGGCTCCAACCCAGAGTGGATACTCCGCAAGGCCCAATGGGTAGGTGTACTTCCACTTACACCGACCAGTGTCCACAACTGGTTCAACAGAGTGAGTGCTCCGCAAGGCCCAATGGGTAGGTGTACTTCCACTTACACCGACCAGTGTCCACAACTGGTTCAACAAAGGCCGTGTTATGTACAGTCCTGTCTGTGGGGGAAATGCATATAAAAGATCCCTTGCTACTTACCAATCCGGAGTATAGCAGGTTTCCTCTATCATACGAACACTAACTTCTGTCATGGGCAGGCAGTCGAGACAGCTGGACTGCTTGACCACAACATACGTGATTGGGTCGTAATTGGATACAAGCACGTAAATAAGTTATAACTAACATAACTAAATAATAAATCATCACTGCGGATGTTATCGTCTGTGTGTACGACGTGTTGTCAGCACCAAAGAACAGAACAGAACAGAATTTATTGACACCCCGGCCATTTAGCAATGCCATGAGACGACAATGGATGATACATATTTACAGAACAGAACAGAACAGAACAGAACAGAATTTATTGACACCCCGGCCATTCAGCAATGACATGAGACGACAATGGGTGATACATATTTACAGAACAGAACAGAACAGAATTTATTGACACCCCGGCCATTCAGCAATGACATGGGACGACAATGGGTGATACATATTTACAGAACAGAACAGCACAGAACAGAACAGAATTTATTTACTCTCCGGCCATTCAGCAATGACATGGGACGACAATGGATGATACATATTCACAATATGAACAAATATAAGCATAGTAATTAAAGCCTAAACGTATTAAAGGCACGCTCTCGGGTTTTAAGATGGATGCCACCGTACGTTAGCATCTGATGCTATTTATATGTTGCTGGTTAATTGAGAATTTTGTATTATTTACCTACATCTTATTACTTACAATATCAATATAATTTTTTATTTATCCTATTTGGGTCTAATCATCCAAATTGTTATACCTTAATGCATACTTTTGTCTAATATAATTTGTATCGTATTAAATTATTGTAGACAAAAATATAATGACCATACTATAAGCTACTACAAATGCATTGGATATACATAATAATTATATTATATTGATGTTGTAAGCAATACAAATCTAATTAATAGTTCATTTTAATTTCTTTAAACGGTCTGGTAAGCACAAACACTATATTACATAGTATACTATTTTTACCATTATTAGTACTATTTACAAACATTACTAATACTATT
>JAULBR010107424.1:0-10564 GCA_032355825.1 Melanodrymia aurantiaca | reverse complement strand
CACATACTGGATAGCACACAACACAGCCTTTGGTAGACCAGGCATAGATCACTGGTTGGAATTGGAAATAACCCAATGGGTCCCCTCAGGAGGAACGACCCATTGAGCCTCGGGCTGATGCTCTACCGCTGAGCTATGTCCTGTTCCTACAATGGTTCGTTTTAGTAACATTGAGAACTGATAGAGAGAGGGAATTGACCAGCGTGGGCAATGACTGGGGTGAAGGGAGAATGTACTGTAGATTATGATGAGGTTCATTCATTTACTCTTTTGTTTTAATACATGTAGATAATAATACATTTATGTATATAATTATTATATTATTAAATAGTTTTAATTTAAAGTGATTTTAGTAAATTATTATTTCAATAGTTTAAGTTTTGGAACACTAACATTTTAGAGCCCTTGTTTGTTACAATTGCATTCTTACTATGTAAAGTAGTAAAAAATATTGTTTAATTCTCCTATTTTAATTTAGTTACACTGTATACTGTACACATTAATAAATACATGTACATATATATGCAAAGATCATGCATTAAAGTTGCTAAGTATTAAGGTGTGTGTTTTCTGTATTTTACATTGAGAATGCTACATATATGAGTGACCATTGGATATCATTTATCATGCATCGCCTGGCTTCAAAACATACGGTATCTAACAAGATAGTACTTAATTAAACAATTAGTTGCAAGATAATTAATCTCTAAAGGACATTCTATTTCTATATCTAAAAGACATTCTAGTTCTTACATACCCAAAAAATGTGTTTTATAAAAACAATTCATGTTTTCCAATTACAAATGACTGTCACTTAAGTGACCTGATTGCACCCACTGCATGAAACATACATAACGGGTGCATTAAAAAATACAAATAAAAAATGCAGCGGACATCTCTGGTCTAAAATGGATAAATGTTAGATTGGTTACATTAAAATGTATTCATTTGCAACATCTTACTGTAATACATGTGCATGCAATCAATCTCCATCTGTATGTGTTTGATGTTATTTCCAGTTAACTAGAGCAATGTCGCTATATGTGAACATTGTTATTCCTCAGTGTTGGTTATTACATGAGCTGTATATGACCTGGCATTGTCCTGTGAAATTATTAAGATTTTATTTTCTGTATTTCACATAAAATGCAAAATTCTGAATTATTCTGAACAGGTGGTGTCATGGCAACTAGTGGTGGCACAGATAAAACCAGCAATGGATTCTGTACTGCAGATGAATTGAATGATATAATTACTGCTCCAGCTGGCGGATTCACAATGCTCCCAGACACGGCTTTCGATGAAGTTTATCCAGGAATATTTATTGGAGAGGAGTAAGTCAATTGCAGAAAACTTCACTCAATGTTTACAATCAAATACTTTAAAACTGTTTACTTAATTACTAGTATACTGATCCTCAGCAATTCAACACAATATTATAATTATGTTTAACATGCAAATACATGTAAAATTATAAAATTTTGTAATACCTGCAATTTCAAAAAACATCTAGATGGAAAATGGACACTAAAGGTTGGACTGGCATTCAATACACTAACATGATCAGTGCATCATATTGAATATTGGACTGTCGGGACTGAATAAGGGCATCATAGTGATGATCATACCAAGGATGCCAAGGAGTGTTGGAAGGGGAAATGCTTCCTTTAATCTCTGCCCTCACCCGTCAGTCTAAACCTAGATGCAGATGAGCAGTACTATGAAATCTGTTGCTTGGCCAACTGTATGCAGGCATGAAAGAGTGCAGATACAAGTTTCGCATTTTTTATGGCTTTGACAATCTAGATCTAGGACAGAAATGGTGTCACAAGATATACCACCCATCGAGACAATTACATGCTTGTATAGGCGCGAGTCCACAAAAATGCCCCGATTCATCCAATCACAACATTCATTATATAGTAGTTGTGGATGTCTCAGATATTGTAGGATTTTAATTATATTTTGTTACTACATTGCAGAAAGGTTTATCAAATTCCGTGGTGTGTACTATCCTATCTATGGGAAAGTGCACATAAAAGATCCCTTGCTGTCATTCATGGAAGAGTAGCCTATATGGCGGCAGCGGGTTTCCTCTGTGACCATGTGTCGATATAACCATGTGTCCGACGTCCAATAACCGCTGATTTATAATTGGTGTTTCTAGTGGCGTCAAATAAAACAAACTTTACTTTTTCATTGCAGAAGTTTTGCCAAGGATCTCATTCAGCTAAGAAGGAAGGGCATCACACACATACTGAATGCAGCTCATGGTGACTCGCCATATCACTCTCAAACAGATCCGTCCCGCTACAAGAGAATTAATGCCACGTTTCTAGGTGTACCAGCTATCGACCACATGAACTATGACCTCACACCCTATTTTCAGTCATCGGCAGAATTTATTGGTGTGGCCTTACAGGGTGGAGGTATACATATTTTAATAGATTAATTCAGAATGTATAAAACATTATTAACCTGTTCAGTTAACAGTGTCTTAAGTATGAACAATTTATATTAGCACTTGAAAATCTTGGGTGTTATATATTTGAATTGATAAATAAATATCATAATTTAAGTAAATACATTTAACAGGATTCTAAAAATGTGAGTAGATAAAAAACAAAAACTAAAAAATGTGAGTAGAGGGTAACTACTTGATACTTGATGCTCTAACAATAGCTACAGAATTGTCAATTGTAATTTGTGTATGGAATACAATTATGATTAATTCAGGATTTCACTATGGCTAGATTTATAGGTCTTTCAATATGGATAGACAGATTACACAAATGTTGTATTATGTGTCGGCCATGAATAAATTTTTAATGCATTTTTCAAATAAGTAGAAAATATTTTACAGTCAAGAAAGATCCATGCCTTGTGGAGACCATAAATTCCATTCTATCGTTTTGTCTGAAACACCAGAAGAATTTTTTTTTCTCCATAAGATACTTTATTTTGAATGTGTGTGTTATCCAAGGTATTCATTATCAATCCTAACTTGAGGGTATTGTATATTTTATTCTGATTACAGGCAAGGTGCTGGTTCACTGTATTCAAGGCGTTAGTAGATCTGCTACACTGGTCATCGCCTACTTGATGATAAACAGAGACATCAGTGTCCAAGAAGCTGTCAGGCTGGTTCGAAGTCATCGAAACATTGCCCCAAACGATGGCTTTTTGCAGCAACTGTGTGACTTGAACATAAAGTTGTTCAAAGCCAGACAAACGTTTTTGTGTGAAAACAGCTGAGATACATTTGTTCATGTACATGTTTACTCTGGCTAAAGATGATTTTTGGCAAGTACAACTGCTAAATAATAATGTTTGTACCAGGGTATTATTAAAACTGCTATTTAATTTAGCAGCTAAAACCTTAAGAAAAGATAATAACTGAATGCTTGAAAGTTCAACATATACTTTTATGTGTACACATATTATGCAATACATAAACAATTCAAAATTAACAATTGTTGAGATTCATATTTGTAAATTTAAAATAGACAATAATAAATAGTTTGCAGAGTAAAATATATAATACTCTTAAGTTTAACATAATATTTGGTGTTATTAATGCTGTTGAGGGCATATTTTGTTTTACAATATAAATATATTTTGACATGTAAAGGAATAACAAAATAAATATATCAATAAAGCTGTATATAATAAGTATTTCTGATACTTTTCAGCCACTTGTATGTTTTTACTAACTTTATAGAAGTATCGATATTTGGTGATCTTTGTTTTTCTTTTAGAACTACGTGAATGTGGTGCTGGGCTACCAGAATTTTGATGGGTGGTAGCCCAGTGGGCTATCATTAAAGTCCATTTTTTCCAACCCGTAAAAATACAATTTTGGCAAACAAATTTTAAAATCATACAAAACACGATATAAGTGTAAAGTTAAGGTGGTACAAAAGCAATGTACAAATAAAAAAGGCCATAATGTCCGAAGGCACAATTATTACAAAATGTCCACATACAAATCGACCTAAATACAATCAGAAATGTAATTCCAAAAAATAAATGTGTGGCTATGATCGACTCGAGTAACATGATGAATGTTACGATACGGTCACTATCATATTAGTTACTGAATCAATTAGATCTTTTATTTAATATAGAAGAAAAAAAACGAATTCTATTACATATTAAATTACATTGTTCTCTAATGCCATGACAGCAAACATACAAACAAATTCACTTGAATCTTCTTCACATCAGTACCAGCTGGCTTTCCACTTAACAGGAATAGAAAGATATCTCTTGTCCAATTGGAGGCAATAACATGGGTGTGTTTCTGGGGTTGTTTGGCACCTGTGATGGCATCATGGCGTATGGACTGTATGAGGCTGACGGCTGTATCATCTGAGCTAGTGGAATCAGGTCAGGTCTGGCATGGGATGGGTTTGGCTTGACCCGCTTCGAAATGGCTCGTATCAGGTCACGCGCATGTTTTAAACTGTATGCTGAAAATAATAAGTACACTCTTCTGAAATACCTTATTTTCCCATTTGAGATACTTTAAAAATATTAAATATTTATTTATTTAAATGTATTATGTTTAGTGGTCTATGTAGGCCACCTACATTGCGCTTTAACATTTGTATTATGTTAGCACTATTAAAAGATGCTTGGGGCATACATAGTATGTACTAAAATACCTTTCAGCCTGGCTTTGATTTCATCAGTAAAGTAGCCAGAATCAATCCATTCATCAAAATCCATAATGTTGTCAAATGCTGTGAGACCTGAAACGGTTAGACATCTGTTATTAATAGCAAACGGTCCAGATTTGTACATTAACTCTTAAATTTACATGTCTTAATCATATAGCAATGGATGAGAGTTTATCAGCATCTTTTAAAACCTCTTTACAATTACATACATTGTCAGTAGTTGTGTAGTAGTCATCCTTTAAAATAAAGCAGCAAAATCTAACACTGGCAACGCGATAGAAAATTCTCAAACCTGTATCAAAACTGCATTCTTACCAACTGCAATCAAATAAGGCTATAAATCTGCTTGTCATAATTCAATTTCCCCCATTTTACCCACAAGCCTTTTAGACTAAACTACTTTAAACGAAATCAAAACATTGTAGGCCTATAAGCAAGATGTCCCAATTTTTTTATAATTTAACATTATAGCAAGAGATGCTTTCATATTTTATTCCAATACATTGTTCCTCATAAAGTGAAGATTACCTTGATGGTTTTTCTGTCTAACATTGGTTCCCTGAGCAATTAGAACACAAGCTGCAAACTGGTTGTTGGCCTGAGTAGCGAAGAACAACGAGGTGCATCCATCATCATTGGTAGCATCCGCATCTGCTCCATATGCCAGCATTGTTTCTAAGATCTCCGTCGATCCAGGAATACTGGCAGCGTAGTGGAGTGCTCTGAAGAAAGATATAAAACTCTGGAGATTCTATACAGATAGATATTTTATATTGCTTTTATGAAATATTGATTTTTGGATGTTAACAGTTAAAAAGTTTAAGTTTGTTTAACACCACCACAATTTTAAATTAAAGTTTGCAGTTACTATAATGGTAATGAAAATAGATTTTGAAAGCATAAATTTTCAGAATTGTATTTTGCTTGAAGCAATATGTACAAAACTTGAGCTAACATCATAGAATATATGAACATGATTCCTCCAGACTTGCATGGGTTCCGTTTATTCAATAAAGACAAGACTTGATCCCTACCCAGGTCTCAAACTGAACCATGGTCAATCAGGCATCTGAAAAAACGGAATCGCTCGGGTTGTGTTCAAGTATTTATGGTACTAACTAGTTGCCTTGAAGGTAGCATTAATTACAGAACTTGACTGACTATCATAATTATTGTATACTAACGAGTTGCCTCCAGGGTAGGATGGATTTGGGTCCGCTCCGCAATCCAACAGAAATTTGACTGCACCAGCCCGATTAGTTCTGTAATCATAAAACAGACATGTTTTATTGACAGATTAATGCACTCGAGCTATGAAAACACTGGCCTGCCTGAGACAACACTGAACACCAGTCCCCGACCAGGCCCATGTGGGGTTTGCACTACGTCTGTTCACCCCCTTATGCTTCTTGACTAACCTGATGATGTGTACCTTGAGAGCAATCACATTCCAGTGTTAAGTCATCAGAAAATAACTAAAACTTTACAACTAAATAATAATTTTACACATTCCTTTGAAATGCAAATAATACTTCTATATATAGAAACTCCAATATTGTATTAAGATTGAAAGCAGATTGTCTCCAAAAGGAGTTGTCCGACAACTATTAAATTACATTACAAAGACAGCAGATTTTTCTGTTTGTAAATTCTGGTCCATCTGTCACAATCTATTCAGAACATATTATGGTTTTGTTTGTCCTTTCTCTTCTCTTATTTTTTTATAGGTTCAAATATTGATTACATGTAATCGGTCTTCATTGAATTATTTGTTTGACTACCAATCTGTGCCTTAATGTAGTTATATTACTATATTACTCTTTGTACATTATGTGGTTATCGTGTAGATAAAAAAGAAAATTTATAAAAGAAAAAGAAAAAATGATTGACAGGAAATTTGTAAAAAAATTTACAAATAAACTAAATGATTGATGATTATTCAAGGTAAATTATATGAAGTCATGTAATTGAAGTAGAATTCTAATATGCTACAATACTTACAGCTTGATCTGATCAGTTAGTACTCTTTTGAGAAGGATATCAATTTCTTTACTTTTAAACGTAAATCCATTCTTCAGTAACCTGCAAACACAAACATAATTGTATAATATTGTATCTATAGACTTCATTTTCTTGCTATCAGAACAGCTTTTTTATAACAACCTATGTAAGTAGTATCATAGTCCATAAGCGTAATACTTAAGAATCAGTTTAACTAAACAAACAATCGTACCAATCTGCACAGTCGAGGAAGTCGTTGGCTATTGCCAGATGGATCAAACTGGGAGGATTGCGACCTTCTTCATTGTTCAGAGCCTTGAAGATCTTCCCCTCACTGTCAGTTTTGATCAGCATCTTCATCACATCCACGCGACCCTGCATCGCACAGCAATGAATCGGCAACAGATTCTGCAAAACAAACATATTTACTGAATATGTGATTGTGTATGTTGCATTCTTTCATTTTACTGGTAACATGAAGAGATAATTGTCGACATTGAAAAAAAATTTAAATCTGAAAATAATTATTATAATATTCTGATATTCCAGATGTTTTCATTCACATTTTATGAAATATTTATGCTCTTTATAAGACAAAAGCCCAACGATTTTAGAAGTAACCATCTTTGTAGCAAACAACAACAAACCACAACATTGTGGGAAGATGATGACTAATCGTAGTGACACCAAATTTGACACTTCTAAAGAGCCAAAGAAGATTAGTATTCAATCACATTTGAACAATATATAAAAATGATTATTTGACAACCATAGAGGATCCTCACTAAAGCGTATTAAAATTTTGGAATGGACATTCTTGGGGTTCCATAGTTGACCCTTACTTTTCCAAATTTGGATCCATATATAATGCTTACTTAACAATGGTGGTAAATCAAAACTAACTCTTAATTATATCTTTACGGAAAAGCATAATCCCATTCAGTTTAATATATAGTCTATTTATATTTCTTTTGTGGGTTTTAAATTGAAATAGATTTCTTTTATTTAAGTTGAACATCTATTGATTTGTTAGTTTATGTAGTAGGATTACAATCTACTTCACAATTCTGGGTGACCAGGTTTAAAAAATAAAATATGTCATGCAGTACTGAATAGACTAATATAATAAATAATTCAGTCTTGTTTTAGTTAATTAAAAAGAAACTGCTTACCCTGTTGTTCCGTCTGTTAGGATCTGCACCTTCTGTGAGTATGAAATTCACAGAGGTCAATTCTGATGGCTTGTCCATCTCTCCGTAGCACTTGACATGCAATGGTGTGTTCCCTTCAGCATCCACGGCATTAATAAGAGCTCCAGACTCCAGCAACATCTGATGCACAAACATTATCAGCAAAATAATTACATGTTTGTTTTTTGCAGATATAAAATATATCTTTAATCAAACCCGGTGTAAAGATACAACTCCTTTTATAATCTTAAAACCTGCACCAGTATTTTAGACTTAGGCCTACTTGTACTGTGTCATAATCCCTTACATAAATGTAGTTCCTTTTATAATCTTCAAAAGTCTTTTACCTGTACTGTGTTCTAATTCTTTATGTATAGACATAGTTCCTTTGTATAATCATCAAGCCAGTTCCAGTCCTACAGTTATTGTACTGTGATCTAACCACCTTTGTAATCGCACATGTTCTTAGGATAATCATCGAACTCACTCAGATATTTCACACTTACTTGCACTGTGTCATGATCCTTGGCTCTATGTAGTGGTGTCGCCCCTTTGTAATCCTTCAGGTTGATACTAACTCGTTGATCCAAGAGTTCTTGTATTGCTGGCTTATGACCATAATATGCAGCTGTATGTAGAAGTGTCGAACCATTCACACATCTATTTGAAAATATTATTATTTTATCATCAGCTATAGTGACTTTTATTATTGAAAATAAAGGAGTCAATATAGTATTTTTCCCCAAACAAAAATATTGGAGAAAAACTTTTTTCACAAAAAAATTATTTAATGGTGAATGAAAGAAGACGGACAATAACAATTGCGAGAATAATAAAAGATATCTTATGAAGTAATATTAGCACTTGCCTGCTGGCCAGTGAGCAGAACACATGTTCTCCCTGGTGATGCTGTTTTATCACTTGTTCCAGCAGTGTCATGTCACCGTTCATTATTTGTGGGATGATATTAGAGTAGTGCTCGTATAAGTCTGAATATATGTAGTATTATTATAATAGTATTTTATATAAATATTATTATGTAGTATTATAAATATCAACCTTTTTTGAGTAAAGGTTGTTTTCTATAGTATACTTATCCTGGAATACAATGCACTTGTATTCCAGGATACTGTAAACTAAAAGAAATGACATGTTTCTATTAGCTCCATAGGGATTATTGTATACAATAATTGTGTATAATATATCAATTTATTTTTCATTCTCATCAAAATACATATTGAATTACTCCAGACATTTGGATCACCAGAAACACATCAGATATACACAAATTGACATTCTAAGCAAGACAATCTAAGTAAACTATAATTTAAATAATGTTGTCCTATTCAACAGTGCATGTAATACAGAGTGTTATGCAAATAGAGCATGTGGCCTTCAATAGAACTAAACAACTTTTTGCTCAGTTAATGAGTGTATTTGAAGTCCAACAATGCACGTGAATAAACATGTCTCAAATAATAGAACCTGTGTATCGAATATTACCCTGGTCTCGAATGGAACCCGGACCATACATCTCAAAAAATAGAATCCCCCGGTTTGTATTCAAGTAGGAATATTTACGGTATTATTATTATAAATGTGTAAAACGATAACATAGCTGGAATGCACGAAGGTGCTAAAGAAATAACAAGCCATTTATGGCAAAATCTAACTGCACAATTATTCTGGGATTATGTAATAAAACTCCTGAGACAGAACTGACCAGCGAGATACGTCCTGAAGTCATCATTCTTGCAGCTTTCTATTGGTGTTTGCTGCTTCACATTCTTGCAGTGAAGATCACATCCCCATTCAATAAGCAGCTGCAATGTAAACATCTAAACATACATTTTGAGATTACCTTTTTAAAACACCCAAAAGTACTATACTGCTTTATTAGTTACTATGAAGGTTTTGCTAACAAATTTACAAGTATCTCTTTGCAAACATGAATTCTTGTATTGAACATGCAAATGTCTGAAATTTTATATCAATGACAAACGATTCGTCCTGAGATTAGTTAGCATATTCTAGTTTCCACTGGAAGTGATGTATATAAACAAGATCAAGATAAAGTTGGTTGGTTTCATGACATCACTGGAGCACGTTGGATGTTATATACAAGACACATGGTCTTAGAAAAAACATGCTGCCACATAGGCTATAGATTCTTACCAATTAGGAGAAATGGATCTTTTATAGGAACTTTCCCACAGAAAAGATAGCAACCACCACAGCTTTTGATGTACCAGTTATGGATCACTGGTATGTACAGACAATAACCCAGTGGATCTACTGAGGTGGATCAACCCTTTAACCTCACAGATGAGTTGGGTCATTTTTGGTGTGCTTCCATCAGAAAATTGTTCAAGCACACCTGTCATAGGCACAACCTCTGACTTCGCCAGAGTTATGTCCATGACAGGCCAAAGAGTGGGCTTAATATGGTGTTTCTATAAACAATCTTCCTGGTGAGCTCCAACTGACGATCAAGTTCATTGATGCAGCACATCTTAGGATTTGATGAGCATATATAAAACCGAACGAGAAGACGAAGAATAAAAACCGGCCTCCGTGGTGCAGTGGTTAACGCTACGGACTTCAGGCTGGTAGTTACTGGGTTCGATTCCCATTCGTGGCATATGGGATTTTTAATCTCAGTATCGACTCCAAACCCAGAGTGAGTGCTCC
>JAULBR010107413.1:0-10564 GCA_032355825.1 Melanodrymia aurantiaca | reverse complement strand
CATTTTATGTATTATATTTTATGTATATTGTCCTCGTATGCCGTTGATCAACGGCCAGAGTGTAAATAAATATTGTAATATTGGTACACTATCGATGCTAAGTGTTACAGGGCAATGTATATCTGAGAAAATTGGATCATATTCAATTATTTGGAAATTATTTACTATTTCGAATATATGGAAGGTACCGATTGCATAATCTACTAGACTACAATCTTTGCTAGTAACTTTCCCAATATTTTTATCCCTTGACTTGCTCTATCAACTGGTACATTACACAATTCTAATTTGAAATTATCATTAAAATAATCTATCATTTCATTTTCAATAACGTTTGATGTTCCCATATCTGTATCAATTACAATCTAATCGGGGGCACATCTCGTCCTTGCATTAAAATCCCCTAAAAGAAGTTGGATTATGGTGGAGATAAGATGACCAAATGAATATCATTTGCATCTTATGTTAGTAATTGTACGCAAATTATATATGTACATGTATTTATATACGACAGCACATAGATGGCGGAAAGAGTTCTTGGAATAACGTGGTTAAATCCTGGTTGCCAATGACAGCGTAAATCTATCGTGTGATTTAACTCGAAAGTAACCAATGAAAAATATGGATATACGGTACTTTTATTAGAATTCTGGCTAATATAGCGTTTTTATTATTAAAATTAATATGTATCTTTCTGTTATTGCTTGCAATATCAACAATAATTACTATATATATCCAATGCTCGTGGAGTAGCTTAACATGGTCCTTGGACGTTTGTCTACAATAATTATGATGTCCATTAAATTGTTTATCCCTGCCATTACAGATAATAATTATTCAGATTCTTAACAGCGTACTATTTGTTGGTGGATATCCACGTGACTTTTAAGACGAGTGCCACCGTACGTTCGCGTCTTATTCCATTTGTAACATATTTCAGTCTAATAGAGCATTTATTAAAAAAAAATATATAATATCTATATCCTATGCGTTTCTTGACATCCACAGTGTTTTAGTAGCTAATGCTTACTGTGTCCGTTTGTCGTCTTGTAAGGAATAAAACGAAAGTAAATATTAATTTTAGTAATAAAAATACTGTATTAGCTAGACATGTTATAAATATAATTAGATGCGTAAGTTCGGTACCGGTGTAAAAGGAGCGCAAGTCCGGTTATATCATAACACAGTGGATTAAATAATACAATAAATATTTACGGAATGAAACAAATAGTCTAATTCATAAAAATAGTTAATAACTACAAGTCCTAGAGATAATGTAAGACAAAGCGCAATAAAACTACATGTATATGTTTGATAAAAGTCAGGTTTGGACCAGGATTTCTAGTTATGTAGGTCCTATAGCATTTTACACTGTGTCGGACCTATATTCTTACGGACTTCTCTTCCTATTACACCTGCCTCTGTGGTTTTGTGGTTAACGCTGCGGACTTCAGGCTGGTAGGTACGGGGTTCGAATACCGTTCGTGCATATGGGATTTTTAATCCCAGTACCGACTCCAACCCAGAGCGAGTGCTCCGCAATGCACAATGGGTAGGTCAAGTGTACTTTCATTTACACCGACCAGTGTCAACAACTGGTTTAAAAATGGCCGTGGTATGTAGAGTCCTTTCTATGGGAAAGTGCCTATAAAAGATCCCTTGCTAATTATCAATTCGGAGTAGAGGGTTTCCTCTATCATACTAACAATAACTTCTGTTTTGGACATGTATTCAAGTCAGCTTGACCATGGCACACGTGCTTGAACCTTAATTGGATATAAGCACGTAAATAAGTTATAACCAAGTTCGGTGGCACTCGTCTTCAAACTCGGGACTGCACCGTTAAAGTTAGTCTCATAGATACAAAATGGCGTTTCCCGCCCATTTTATAATTTTTTATTTTTTTTTTGTAAATGTAAAGAACATACTTTAAACTATATGCACACACAAATTTACAGTAAAATATGTTCATTTGCTGGTAGAACATTAACAGCCAACCCGATCAATTAAGCAGAATGTAAACAATAACAAAGTGTATCACATGGTTTTATACTTTCTATCAATAAACTCCACAATCTTTTGTGGTGATTAAAACAAGATGAAAGTCGTATGGAAACGCAATGAAGAATTAGAAGGAAAGTTGAACTCTTCGTGTGTGAGTACGTGTTTAAAAACGACTCCTCGTTACACACATGAATTTTTTGTGTGCATACATTTACAAATTAATTTTTTCCTGTTAATTATACCAACTTTTTTTTGTGCGATTAATTTGTTTGCAGTTGTATATCACAAATATATATATTAAAATAGCAAAATATAGCACTTACAACTATGAGACTGTAACTTTAAAGCCGCTGATTCGAGTTTAACATTGATGAGTCATCATTATGACGCGAATTATTTAAAAACTATCCTCTACTTACCAGACTTCGCCGATCCAAACGTCAAGACAATTCGTTGATCAAATTGTAAAAACTAAAATGAAAGTATTGAGATTGACATTCGACTTTTATATGAGCTCTCCTTGAAGTTGAGTACTTTCTACAGATGACATCACACTTATTATTTATTACGTACGAGCTCCACACAAAGGCCTATTAATGCTAAACTTTCAAAAATGTCATTTGTCCGTGAAATTAATGGAATAACATCTCGATTAACTTCCTGTTCAATGCAATTACCAATGCATTCGGCAAAATTATTAATTTGAATTCTGGTCGAATGGATAAAACCAGACCATGCATCCGGCATGATAGCGTCGACGATTTTGCTGTTCAATTAGTAATAATGCTGGATAGTAGGCAAAATGTTTGATAGTACTTTGTAGAGTACAAGCTACTTGCTAGTATATCAAATGGGAATAATAGGTAATCATAATTCGAAACCCATTTAGTGACCAAGTGACCTAAAGGCGCATTCCAGCCAACTTGCGGAGCTAATGATATTTCGCTGCTTGAGAATTATAATTGGATCCAATGGAGTTATGGGTATCGCTGGAAAGCTAACATTCAAATCTTTAAGATGAAACCGGTTTCAGTTGCATTATTAAGATAATTTTTAGACAAAGACTTTTGGTTTTAATTATTAAGATATGCAACTTAAACCGGTTTCATCTTAAACAACTGAATTTAAGGCCAGGCTTACAAAGCTATTTTAATAAATCAAAGCACTTAAAATTCCCTTAAAATAAATACTTAAACAGGAAAGGGGGCTTCCTACACATTATAGCTCTGGTGAAATTTCTGTTAAGCATGTTGCAGGGTCAGTATAGCGGGAATAGGAAGGGGCGGTAAGTGGGTGGGGGTTGAGGTGTGGCATCCTTCAAATAACGTGGGGTTACTTTTTAGCCTGTTATTATGATCAGTTAGTAAATAAAATAAACGTCATTCAAAAGTGCCTTCCCACCTGTTTATTTTGGTATAAAAATATTAAGGAAATTGCATAGTCTACAATTAACTCCTTATCCTTTACACGTACATGTACATTTCTTCCAAGTGAAACAAGACAAGACAAGACAAGAATTTATTACACTCAGGCCGTAATCTACTGCATATGAGGAAACATATATACAATGGTAGGACGAAGTTAACAGGAGCAAATAATCATAATAATACAAATACAATAATACAAATGCACATAATAGTAATAGCAGTGATACATAGCATGATAATGATAAAAACAACAGTAGTAATCATCATAAGAAGTGAGATTTTGACATTCCTCAGTGTCTTAAACTGTGCTATCTCAGAATCCTACTCTTTAACCCTCATGTAGGTGTGTGTTTATTCCCATTATAAAATTGTGATTGAAACATGCTTGCCTCAACTTACCTGGGTGGAGATAAATGAAAATTGTAAACATTTCTTGAAGATAATATATAATTATGAACAAACATAACATTAGTACGGTGGCACTCGTCTTCAAAGTAGGGACAGTACCTTTAACTTTAATAAATAAAAACATCACATATTACAGTACTGAGATAACATTTGTTTGTTTAACGACTCCACTGGAAAACATTGTTTATTAATCAGTGGTTATAGGATGTCAAGCGCACAGTTATATCGACACTTGGTCACAGATGAAGCTCGCTGCCGTCAGCTAGGCTACCCTTCTTCGATAAACGGCAAGGGAAAGCACACATCACGGTCTTTGGTAAACCAGCCGTGGATTACTGGTGGGAACGAGAAAATAACCCAACTGTTCCGCTAAGTAGGATCGATCCTTCGACCCATCGAGCCTCAGACGGACGCCGTACGTCTACTAAGATGCAGGTGACACAAGAGTAGATAAAACAAAAGGAAACTGGACTCTGAGTGTATGCAGATATTAATTAAAGTTGTCAGTTCGTTTAGACACATGTACTGTATATGTCCCTTGCGACTTTATCTTAATTAGGTGACGCTATACTACTCCTACCGAATAACAGCATGGTATAATTATGTTGTGTGCACTTTCCACACAAAATGATAGCACACACCGCCGCCTTTGATGGCACCGTTGTGGATCATTGGTTGAAATGGGAAATAACCCAACGGGTCCACTGAGAAGGATGACTCCGTTCGATCCACTAGTTAATTGTGGATTCCAGTTCAGTGGTCACTAACTTGCAGCGAAGCATGGCCTTGAAAGCTAACTTGAACTCTTTGCTGAAAATGTAATACAATATGGGGTTCATCGTTGAATTGAGATACGCCAACCACGCCAATGCTTGAATGATGGCTACTGGCACAAAGTGAAAGTTGGTGAGGGTGTCAACTACCACAGCCACTTCAACAGGCAGCCAAGATATGAAGAAAAATCCAACCACAACTCCCAGGGTCTTGGCTGCTCTGGTGCCGCCCAGGAATGCCTTATTTCGTTTCCGTTGATCGTCTGTCACATCCAAGGCTTGTATTGCACGTGCGTGCCTCCTTGCCGTTGCAAACATCTTGCAGTACACAAACACCATCAAAAATGACGGCAGGATGAACGCGATGGTGATTATTATGTAAACTGTTCTCGCGTTTAGAAGAAACACACACGCTCCTTGTGACAGACACACGAGCAAGTCTTCAATTCCAGCTGTATTCCAGCCGTATACGAAGTAGATTGTCCAGAACACTAAAGGTACAACCCAACATAGGGAAATGGTGACGCCCGTGACATAGTAGGATATCTTCATATGTACAAACGGATGGCATACAGCTAGGTAACGTTCCACGGCAAGTGCACACAAGTTGTATATGGAAATGGTACACAACCCCGCGTCAAGCGTGTGCCTTAAGAGGCATAGCCACTTCGGAAGGTCCCAGCCTCCTTTCCACGTTTCATATAGCTGCAACGACATTACGATTAGCGCCAGAGTGATGTCCGCGCAAGCCAACGACACCACGTGCGCATTCGAGCGTTTCCGGAGCTTACGGAATCTAACGATTGCGAAAATCAAGATGCTGTTTCCTGTTACCGCTACGAATTCGAAGAATATCATGAAAGAGATGTACATATCCACGCCGACGGGAGACATGGGTAGTGGTGCTGCAGGTTCTAGAGCTTGGAAAATCGCATCACAGTCGTATCCGTGCTTATTCATTTTGCAGTCTGTGTCTGATGAAATCTAAAATAATATGTATATATTCAACCTGTATTAAATACATAATTATTATATACAAATTATACAAGTAAAATGAACAATTTAAATTGAACAATTTGGATGGTCCTTTAAAATAAATTTTATTCTAAAGGACCATCTAAATTGTTCAATTTAAATTGTTCAATTTACTTGTATAATTTGGACCAACACCGTATAAACTAATTTTTGTAGGCCTACATATTTTAAATTCATAGCCTTTTTTTCACCCACCGCTTGTTGCTTCTTAATTGTATTGGATAGACAATTCAACTTCTATGATTGCGTGCCCAAAACAGCATACATGTACTTGAACCAGCTTTGGAAACCGATATGTTAATAAAATATTCCTTATCCATATTAATCAACCGAACGCAAGTAAACAGGAAGAGACATTTTTTTGTATTATGTTTCATATATAATTATTATTAGGGCCATTTGCGAATTAAGTGCATGTACATGCCGCAAAACAACAACTCCGTGGTTTGTTTTTATCCGTACACGATTTGCTGACTTTAATATCATATTTAGATTGCCACCAATGAGGTTTACTCAGGAAATGTACTTCGTATTCAAGACGACAATTATTATATTATTATAATTTTGCTAATGGGATTGTTAGTATCGTATATTTTCGCTTCATTAATCATAATACTTATTAATGGGCGATCTTTTCAGATAGGTGGACTATTATTTGTTTATTATTATCTATATGGGTAGAAAGATCGTAGGAAACATTTTTCACTCTTTCCCTCTCGATATTAAAATATAATATTTCTCTAGATCGAGATTACGACCACAGCGTGACATCAAATGACTATAATTGTAAACTGATGGCAAGCATGTTTTGACTTAAGTTTCATTAAATTGAATAAGGTAAGACAACAACGTAAGCTTAAGTTTTTGTAGAATTCTTAAGACACCTCAGGAGGAAACTTAAGACTTACATCAAAAACATCCAAAACTTATGTCTAGGGTTGTTTTTTTCTCAGAACTGAAGTCACAATCGTAGCGACTTAAGTTTTTTCTTAGACATAAGTCTTATTTCTGACTTAAGTCGCTTGATAAATACCGCCCCTTAACAACAACTCCGTTTGTAGTAGATCTATTTCTTTGGCACTCTGTACCCATATTCCTGTATAATGGCAACACTTCTATGGAGATGCTGGCATATTAAATATAGATGAAATGACAAGATGACCGAAAGAGGTCAATAAGAAATAGTTGATCATCTTGTAATGTTTCAATATGAGTGCATTTGACAACGTACAATGTTTCCTCAATAGAAACAAAGAATTACCCACGTCTTATGATTAACTTGTCAACACCACCACGCTAACACTAGACGAGGTGACGTTCATCAATATAGTTGCCATCTTGAAAATCATAGAAGCGTTTAAACAAGTGACTGATTATTTGTCAGATTCAACATAAACTTGTCAGTATAACTCTTACATGTATGAACATTCTCTCAGACATTTGTTTCAATAACACGCAAATGGCTTGATTAAATTAATGAAAGCTATTTCCAGTATCTACTAATACATGTAATTGATTTAAGGAAACATAATTTCTAAAATTTTCAGTAATTACCCACAATTCCTGACTATACATATTTACTATCAGCTACATATATATCCCATGAAATGGTACTGCCAAATAGAAAAAAAGTATTTCTCTATCGATTTCAAACTGTCACACGTTGATAAGAATTATCTGAGGAGCTCACAGATTAAACGAGTGGTCCAATTAAAGCTTATTATATTATACTTCACAGCTCTACAGTGTATAAGCATGGACAAAATCCATATAACTAAGCCTTAAGGGGAATACATTGGCATGATACGAAATGAAGGCACAAAAAAAAAAGAGTTTAAATATACAATGTATTATAATTATTTTAGCTCATGTACATGTAGCACCTCTATACATTAATGAAAACATGATCGTTAAACTGTGCAACAAAATTGTGGTATATTTTGTACTATTAAACACCTACATGAAAACTACTCACAAATACATTACTTTATAGCTTGTAAATTATCCAATAGTTAAAAAATCTTAGTACAACTGAAGCAAGTTGTAAAATTGAAATGCAAAAGACAATACAGCTGAAAATATGCTGCACATTAAAATTTACACCAACTTTCAAAACCAATACCGGGTAATATAACAATAAAATGCATTTTGCTTCAAATTCATATAAACAGTGTAATACAATCACAACGAAACAGACAAAAATAAACAAAGACTGTAAAAAAATTCTGATAGTATAAAACCTTATTTATGGCCATGTCATTTTGAAGAAAAAAATTTAAGAGCAGCAAATTTTCTAATTACTGCATAACCAGACTCATACGTTCTATGATTCTACACAATGTTAAATATACACTAGTATAGTCTTATTATAGTATTAATGCATAAAACTGTCATACAAGTTACTAGATTGTTGCTTCGACCACCATTACTTCACAACATAAATAAAACATGTCATACAATCTGAATCGATTACTTTCTGATCACAATTAGTCAAGAAGTTTACAATAATCATTATATTCCAAGTAGCAGTAATTGTTATTGCCAATAACATTATTATATACCTCATTATCCTTAACCTAAGTTAATGGTATACTTGATTATAACTAAACATAGTTCTGAGATCAATAGTATATACGGGCAATTTTCATGACATTTTGATTGCAGATCTCCCTGAAGTTAAAGGTGCATGATCATAGGTTACATCACCAGATGTATCTATTTATCTGCTAACTGTGATTAATATTTGCAAATTAATCAATAACACACACCGGCTTATTGCATTAGTACGCGATTCCAGCAAACACTAAATACAGTCCGACACGGCGGAAAACTAATTCTACCACACATTAAAGAAACGAACAGAAACTCCCAATGTCAGAACTTTTAGTATCCATCATGTTCATGATTGATCGTAAGAAACTTTTAACATTTTACTGTAAATGATATTTTAGTTTTAAAGGTTTTAAAGTGATATTCTAGTTTTTAAGGTGTTCAAGTCTTGCAAGTTTTAAAGGTTTTCAAGTCATATTCCAGTTTTAAAGTTTTTCAAGTCATATTCCAGTTTTAAAGTTTTTCCAGTTATATGCTAGTTTCAAAGGTTTTACTAGTTTTAAGGGTTTTCAAGTCCTGCTTTAAGTTGAGCTATTGTGTCTTGCTCATCTCAGCTTGTGCAAAATAATCTTCAGGTGGATATAAAAGCTGCTTTCGGAAAAGATTTGTTTTAATTTACCGGTTCTTCAAATATTGTCTTAATACATGTACTCTCATACAGAGATAGAAAAAACTGTTGTTAATTTGTTTAAGACACAAGCACAATAAGTTCATGGTGTGTCAATATATATATTTTAATAATGTAGCAAATGGTAAAGAAATGGAATTTAGCTGGGACAAATTACATCAACCGATACTAACCTACAATATTTTGATATTCTTCTCTTTGTAACAAATGCATAGACATCATCCCTATTCATATCATAAAGTGTTAAATACCATCCTTCAAGTGAACGTGTATTACAATAACATCAGCAACCTGTCATCGTCAACACACGTCACCATCGTCACCATCGTCATACATGTAACATCAGCAACCTGTCATCGTCAACACACGTCACCATCGTCAACATCGTCACCATCGTCATACATGTAACATCAGCAACCTGTCATCGTCAACACATGTCACCATCGTCAACATCGTCACCATCGTCATACATGTAACATCATCAACCTGTCATCGTCAACACATGTCACCATCGTCACCATCGTCACACATGTAACATCAGCAACACACGTCATCGTCAACATCGGTTAGCATTTCATATCAATAATTATGTAAGAGAATCAGTCACGACATTTAGCACCAAATATTTCAACTAGCTCTGTCAGTTGTGTAATGGCCTTCAATTCAATTAATTTATTTGCCAAAGCAATTGCCTATATGCACAACATATTTATTTTTTACCATAACGTCAATAAAAATTGGATAACATTGACATTTGTTTGTTTAATATAAGTACATGTATAAACCTTATGATACAGTAAATGGTATAATTAAAAAATATAATTATAAATAAACTTGGTTAAAATTAAATATTCTGCCACTAATGTGTTTCCGAAGAGTTTGAACATTTCTGTGCCTTAGAATCATAGATAACAGAGCCGACACATTTGGAACCAAAATTAGTGATTGATTCCCTTTAAAACATAATCACATAAACAATTGAGCATCAGAAAGAAAGTTATTAATTCAATAAGACATCTAATCTAAAACACTTTATTTGAGCATACCGTAATTAGATTTAAATAACATATCTCAACATACCTTTATCAACCTGCATTATTAAAAAAGTAATAATAATAAAACAAAAATAATAAAATTCAAGAGGTTTACCCGATCGAAGCATTATTGCCAAAAAATGTACAAGTATATAATTACCAAATAATACTATATCAACATAAAAAAAAATTGCAGATGATCTTTATCAATTAATAATGGAAACATTTTCCATCTTCAACAAATGACTTAATGTTTAACAGTTTTAGTTTAATAATAATAATGTACGGTACGTATATTATTTGAGCATCTCCATTAAAACGAGTAGTTTGAGTTTGAGACTTTAGACACATGCTCTCGGTGGGAAAGGATATGATGAACACTGTCTAAACACTGGTTTATTGTCAACGCTTTATTGTCAACGCTTTATTGTCAATGCTTTATTGAACAATCTTCTGGACTCATTCGAATGGAGATACAGTTTTAAAATGTTTATAATGTTCAAAATGTTAGGCTTGTCGGCACACGTTTTTTGACATCCATCTTAAACTCGAATGAGTGGCTTTAATTCTTTATTATCCATATAGTCAAGCATAAACGAGTTCGTAAATTCCATACGAAGCACACGTGTAATAAAGATATCTTTA
>JAULBR010107402.1:0-10566 GCA_032355825.1 Melanodrymia aurantiaca | reverse complement strand
TGGTTTTGACAACCCAATCAGATGACACGTTATACCAATGTAGTGATATTTCTCACTGAGAAAATATTATTTATATTATTTCCCCGGTTATGCTTGCCCTCTTGGGTAACAAAATGTGTTTCATATAATTCTGGTTTGGACTAGCATTCCTAGGTTACGGCTAGGTATGTAGGTCCCATAGCGTTATGCATTGTGTCGGACCTATATTCCTACGGACTTCTATTCCTATTACACCGCTTCTCAAATAGAAATGCGTACATACAGAATGATATAGAGCTGATCAGTGATTATTGTTTCTAGAAGTTTGTGTGTTCTTAAGGTCACGCTGTTGTCTGGAGATCTATTCGTACGTCTTAGACCGAGCCTCGTGTCTTCATCACGTGATCCCGATTTTCGCGCCAAAATGCTAAGCGATTCTCTTTAATACCTGTATAATTTATGAGTAATTTTCCATAGGTATTAATCAAATATCAAAGAGAATATTGGTTGGGTTCGTATAACGTTTACAAATATCTCAACGGTCTTACATTTTCCGCGATACGAAACATGGCTGTCACATTATTTAGTACTGTTTAACATACCTAAATTTTGGACTATTTTAAAATTAATTTCAATAATCTGTTATTATTTATTTTCAATTGAGAATTCGTTTTCTCTCCCCAACCCAACCCTTGTATATGCGAATATCGTGCATCTGTTCTTCGTACATTTAGCTTGAATCTGAAAGATTAAGACGATGTCCATTCCTCTTCTGTATTGAATTCCAAAACTTCAATCATACGAATCCAAACAAAAGAGCTATATATTGCAAGTTGCACCATCCTGGCCACAGTTAAGAGTGGTGTGGTCTTTCTGTGTATTGCCAGAACATCTTTCAGACAAACGGAATTAATCACATGTGGATGCTGAAGAACTCAAAAGACATGCTTGAAATTATTCAGCCTCAGTCCAGACCTAAGTTCACCAGAGTTAAAACGTTCGATTTTTTAACGTTATACACTACTATTCCCATAACAAACGTATGGACAAACTCCAATTCTTAATCAACGGAGGATTTGTAAAAAAAATATAGGTGAACGAAGATGTACTTATACATGTAGGCCCTATATAAAAACCATCTATCGCAGATCTGAACAGTTTGTGAAGAACGGAAACAAGTCTAGACAAAAGTTCACTGAGAAAAACATGAGAAATGTTGGAATTCCTAATCGACAACTTATATGTCAAATTTGGAAATAAGACATAGAGACAAACAACAGTCCGTTGGATACTAATTCTGCTACACTTTTAGCCGATTTGTTACTCTATATATATATACACATGAATAGGAATTTTAACTAACCTGTACAACCGAAAAAAAATTAATGGATTTAGCCAAGAAGATCAATTTCACTTGGCCATATCAATGTTTTGTCGTTTATACTAGTTGGTTTAACGACACCAGTGAGTGGAACACACTGATTCTATATATTAGAAGTACAATGAAGTAAAATGTTTGCCTGATTGTAAACTATTTATATATGTTGGTTTAACGACACCACTGGAACACACTGATTCTATATATTAGAAGTAAAATGAAGTAAAGTAAAAAGTTTGGATGATTGTAAATTAAAGCAAATTACATCTGGGTTTTTGTTTTTGTTGCGTGGCCTAGTCTACACATAACCTGTAGCCAATAGAAACTGAATAGAACGCCGGAAACCAAAAATACAAAACGGTAGACAAAAAAGAGATCATAATATTATATCGTACAAAACTATTTCCGCTTTCATCTAGACGGAATCACATAAAATGAATGTAATGTCTTTCAATTGATCGCAGAGAATTAGAACGAAATTACTTTCCCTTGTCCTGGGAGTGACTCCCATAGGTGGCGTGCTGTGAGTTTGCACTACAAGTGCAGTTTGCTGTATTGTCTGTCATTCACCGATAAATGCATAGTTTTTAATTTTCTTCTTTATGACAGAACAATCATTGAACGAATTCTCTACAAATGTGTTTTAGGACTTGTTGGTGGATAAAAAATGACACAAAGAACATTTCATTTATATTAATGGATACTTGTGGACAGTTGTGATTTATGTTAGTTAAGTATTGTTATTAGAGTGGATGTGGGAGTTTGTTATTTAAGGCACACTCTCGAGTTTTAAAACGGATGCCTCCGTACGTGGGCAGCTATTGCTATTTGTAACAAGTTTCTAGCTAATAGAGCATTGTTTCTTGTCAAAATTTAAATTGTGTTACATCTTATTGCTTACACTATCAATATATGTATACATATCCAACGTGTTTCTGTTCATCCAAATTGCTGTAGTACCTTAATGTGTACTTAAACTAATTTGTACGATACTAAATTATTGTATGCAAAAGTTACGATATTGTAAGTAGTAAAATGTAAGCAATGTTAACTTTAATCAATATAAATACTCTGTTAGCCAGGAATAAGTTACAACATGTAATGGTATATTACAATCGGTCTTGAACTAGAATGTACTTAACAAAGTAAGGATGGAACATCAAATGAACTCAAATAATTCTATATGGTATACTTCATTATAAATACATGCAGGGTATGTGCTCTAACTAGCTGCCATGCACTTCAGTTCAGAACTGACACCCATAAGCCGAATCTGTTCAGAACACCTTTGTATATATTTATAACAACCGCCTCTCTATAACGGGCAATTCAGATAATTATGTCCATTCTGTATATTACGCTAATAAATTACATCAACCTGTATATAAAAGCCACCTGCTCATAAAGGCCAAGTGTTTACGTCTCTGAAGTTGTTTAGCTATAAAAGCAGGACTACTTACGTTTATCCGCGAAGTCAGCTGCCGAAGCTAAAGGATACATTTAAGATCTGCTAGTTAGAACACAAGGTCTGAAAGAGAGGAAACAAACAGATGTTTAATACCAAACAATGTCATTTTGTTCATCATAAAACCTGTATATTATCAATCTGCAATGGCAGCATTATTACAAATAAAAGCTGATCAAGCTATCTAGAGATTGAAATACAAATGTTTCCTGGCTAAAGATCGCGCATCTGTCTCATGCCATGCCGAGAACTGTTGGACACAATCTTGTAGGCCTACTTTGCGTTTAATGGAGACCGATGGATGCTCGGACAGCGGCGACCATATAGTGCCAGTAATATGTTTGTTAGTCATTGTGTGAAAACGTTTGGTGCTTTGCTTCGGTCCACAGTATACTCACTCAAAAATATAATTGAAATAAGCACCAGTTAGTTGTTTCTGCGCAGTAACAGTGCGTACGTCGAATCTTCATGCGTAAAACGCTGGCATTATTTATTCTATTAGTTTATAATGTTTGTGTTACTGTACCGGTACTTAACATAATGTATATAATTATACATATATTATAGTTATAATTATCTGTATACTAATTTTACTATGTTCTCAGCAATCTGATCTGAAATCAAATTTAAATGTACAGTATTATTATTTTGTTATGTCTTCTCTTTGTAGTTACGTTTTGAAATTCCTTTCATAATTCATCTATGGGTTGTTTTAATCATGACTAAATTAATCTACACAACTGCTGATACGGTACTGTGTGTTGTGAATTCAAAGACACCAAACAATAAACAAATACAATTGAGACAAACGACCCGTGGATAAATCGATAGCTATTATGATGAGTTTTATCAGGATAAAGGGATAACTGTTATGCGGTAACATGCACTGAATTCCGTAAGTGGCTCCTACTGTTCCGCGCATACTTCGTCTTTGTACGTAGCTTCAACAAACCGAATCATCAATTTAAATATTAACTAGAACATCACCAAAAGAACACCTAAAATAGATTGATTGTGATCCCGTTTTAGAAACACAATGCATTTATTGATGAACTAACGTCACCAAGATATATTTATATACATTGTACATGTACATTGGCAAGCTAGAAAGTAGGAATCTGAAACATGTTCTACACACTATTTAAAGTTTAATGTGCTATTAGTTATTACTGCCAAATCGTTGTCGGGTATCTGCCAACGTCGTTTGTCGTCAAGATCAAGATGTTTAACGTCCACATTCAGAGAAGAGATATATCGCGAAATCTCGCGTGTAATTTAACTGGTACCAATCGTGTTCTATCATATCAAATTCATTTAATATTTTGGTACAAAAACCAGTCTAGCGAGTACTCGCGGTATATTTGTTCTCTGAACACATGCCTGGCCTAGGCCAACCCTTGCATCCACGACAGGACAGATTAGGGTGGGGGAGAAGAAGGGTGGGATTCTTGCACATGACTACAGCACTGAAGGAGCATCGGATCCCGGTCCAGGGACCAAAATGGACGAGGTAAAGTAGTGTTTGTTTTACACTGGGTACATATAATTATAGATCTGTGATTTGGTCGTACGCTAAATCGGACTCCGTCGTTTATTTTGAGTGCTCATAGACAGCAAAACCTTTAACATTTATGAGCATTTAAGCAGTAAAATAATACAATGTTGACATGTCGTTACACATTCATTCTCTTAGGAATTCTGAGTACAATTTCTGGTCCTGTTCAGAACATTACACTGATAATTATAAACACCCTCCGACATTTGACCCGACAGTCATTAGTGAGCATGCATACATACATACACACACACACACACATACACACACACACACACACACATACACACACACACACACACACACGCGCGCACGCACGCACACCAAAACATACGCACGCAGCGCACGCACATCCACGTGTCGCTGTCCCTGACCTCAAGGCCCCACTCGTCCATCAGACTGCTTGTGATTTGGTTAAATTGAAATTGAGCAAGTCCTTAGATAATAGAATTTTGAGGCGAGATTAAAGACAGAATTTAAGTCTGGGTTCCAGGACATGTGATTTGTTTGAGACGAAGCTGGACTATAATTATAGGTACTATTATAGGGTTTTTTTAAATCACGTAGCTATGTCCCTGAAGACTTACAAGTAGATCATTGTAAATCATTATTTTCTATGGTCTTACGTACATTCGTGTAATGGTGATAAATAAATTATAGCACTGGCGTGTGTGTGCCATACGAAAGTTATTGAACTCGTTTGAGAATTATATTATTCCCAACGCTCGGCAAATAAAATTATTCCCAAGCTCGTTTCATAAATTTCGTATGACACACACGCTCATGTAATAATCTCGGTCACTGCACCCTTCATTTGTATAGAAGTCAAAGAGAACATTACAAGTCTCCGTGGACTGAACTACGAACACAAACAAATCAGCGGGCAATTGGCCACCTTAAATCATTCAAATCTTTCCGAGGTTGCAACACCTAAACGTACTTCTGGTTTCATTATGGTTTAACTTTATACATACACAATGTAGTTTAGAATTATGGTACATCTATTTTATATTATATTACATAACATTGCATTGCATTGCATTGCATTGCATTGCATTGCATTGCATTGCATTGCATTGCATTATATTATATTATATTATAAATTATTATTTGAATATTACATGTATAAACACAACATTGTCAGTTAGGTTTAACTTATTTAAGTGCTTATATCCAATTAAGTTTCAAGCACGTCTGTACTCGACAAGCAATCCAGCTGTCTTAATCGCCTGCCCAGAACAGAAGTTGGTGTTAGTACGAGAGAGGAAACCCGCCACTCCTATTTGATAAGTAGCAAGGGATCGTTTATATGCACTTTCCCACATACATGACAGTACACACCACGGCCTTTGTTAAACCAGTTGTGAACACTGGTCGATGTAAGTGGAAGTACACCTACTCATTGAACCTTGCGGAGCACTCACTCTGGTTTTAGAGTCGGTACTGGGATTTAAAATCCTATAATATGGCTATATGCCACGAATGGGATTCGAACCCAGTAACTACCATGCTTAATTCCGATGCGTTATCCATTGCACTACGGAGGCCGGTCACCATACGACCGACCATACGACGTAAAAGAACGTAGAAAAACTGTGTGTGTGGTGACATCTGCTTGGTCGCAGGTGTATCTCGCCACAGGTAGACTCATGTTAACAAAGTTCGCTTTGTGTGTTCTATAATCCCCTTTAATTAGTAAAGACAAACTGTATAATAGTTCATTATTTCTGTTTCCTTTCATGAACATTTATATTATTGATTATTTATATCAAGTGTACAGAATTATACGCATACTACCACCTTTCTAAAAGTGACATAGATGTTCTACTTACATAAACAGTTGTGGTAAACCGTTGTAGTGTGAATGCCCTGGATATATCGATGGGTATGTGTGAATAATAAACACTAAAGCTGATGGTTATCTCAAACTATGTAATCTCGAATACCCTAGTTACATCAAAAAATATGGATGAATAATAAACATCACTCTTGAAGATAACGTTTGTCTCGCACAGCCTATACATGCTATATATATATATATAGAATTAACCACGTTTAACTAAATCATGCAGAAAAGAAAGATACATGTAATTTGTTAAAGAGCAGTTCAACTGAACCGTCATATTATTTCTGGTGACACGTCACTTGTTTTTCTTTGACAATAATTATGGATGACATGCGTTATGTCACAAGCTATAATATTACTACGCAACAAAAGAAACCCATGTTGATATCTCAAACAGGCGAGCTGGTAAAAGTAGTTCCGATCTTATTGCTTGCATCACCTTGCATGTTTGCCACTTCTCTCCTCTCTCCCGTTTTGTAAACAAAAAGTAAACGCCAAGCAAGAACAATCAAAACCATTACCATTATATACTTTTGGCGTACATTCGACAAAGTAATACAAGAGGCGACCGCGAGTAGTTGTAGGTCCGTCGTTCTGCATATTACTGAGTTTTCAGAACTTGCTTGACGTAATAATAAATGAAAGTGACAGCAAAGTTGCTATTTTGAGTAAGCCTAAGCTTACATAAGCCGATGAAGTTATTTCATGAATGAGATTTATCAAGGTCTCAAGAAATAGAGATTATTGCATCAGTGTGTGTATCGTACTCAATTTACTAGGCCTATAGATGCGTGTCCATATTCCTGCATTTCTCCAGCAAGAGCGATGGCTATAATTATGCAGCAGTAATGTCTTTATTACTAAAACTCGTATCGTTTGTAGCAATCGCGAATATTTTCAATTTATACTATTTTCCCGGAACCTGTTAAGTTTACCAAACGGCAATGCGTTTTATAAGAATAAGAAGACTTTTTTCTACAATGGTAATTATGTAAGTTAGGTTAGGACTATGATATTACTAAGAATGTATAAACTTCCCGATAGCTCTATACGTGCCTCGGTTCCTACCTATATTCCTTTGAGTCCAGTACTCCTGCTTCCATTGAGACTTGCGAGTTATCTCACCCTGCCCATGGTGGAGGTGCTTGGACCTTCAGTGGATGTAAGCACCCAAAACGTTTGGCTATTGGCTATAGAGGAAGTGGGTACAGTCTCGATTCTGGGTTCGTCCTTTGAAGGCGGACCGTACCCATGGCGGGGGTGTATGAACCTTAATTGGATGTAGGCACCTTAAACTCATGCGACCGACCGACCGACCGACCGACCGACCGACCGACCGACCGACCGGATACAGGAATATAGTTTACAAACTGTTATGTAACCATTTAATTAAAATCCAAAAAGAAAAAAAAGAAGATGAATCAACATTGTTGCCATTTCGAATTAGGTTTTTTGTTTCACTTCCGATTAATGTATTAACGCTACAGAATCGAAACCAAAACAGACCGACCACTCCTAAAATATGTATTGAACAAATAATTGTCTATCGATAATGACAGTGATTTATCTCACAGGTAGACTCCAGCTGATGTGTAATAGGTGCTAGGATCGATGCCACATGACTTAATAGACCTGTTTAATAGGATTGTTCTCCATTTACTATAGCAGTGTTGCATGACTGGAATAATGAATGTACCGTACGACGTACGGAATATAACATAATATACAAGATCCTTGTTCCAGATCGGGATATGTGGTGCCAGCAGGTGTGTTAATTTGCATACATTATGCAGTGTAAATATAACATGCATTTGCATAATCTTTTGTAACTACGCCATACAGGACGGCAGATTATTATTGTCAGCATAATCATCTATTCTGAGCTATTACAAATGCAAAATGTAGTGTTCTTAGAATAATACAATGATTTCCCTTCAGAATTGCATCTTTGGTAAATATCCACTCTTGATTGTGTCATAGTCTTTGAGACATGGACTTTGTTGTACATTTGCTGGAAGTTTATTAAGCCAATGCAAAAGAGAAATGGACATGTCCTAATATTCTAGATTCAAGCCAACTGTGCGAAGATCAGATGCAAGAATTTGGCATATTTCGTCCTCAGACACATGTAGTACTAGTTGACAAACTGTCAATCTGATGAGACAATTTACGTAATGATGCTTACATAGTTATAGTATTTGAATCCTTAACTATTAGCCATAAATATGTTAGACACGCATGATGCCATACAGGTTAAAATATGTATGGTTACATTCGTATTAAAACTCGGGCGTGTGCCTTTAATAAATAAAAGGTCTCTATTTAAAATATAATTTAATCCGCACGTATAGCGGTATCCGTCTTAAACAAGGGACCGTACCTTTAAGGCTATAAGTAGTCATGAGTTTAATTGCGACTATGTTGCTGACATCCAATTCATCAAGCTGATAACTATATATTCATAAAATACGTGTAAAATAGCTGATTGTATGAATGGTCCACTTTGCAAACTGATGAGTCGTATCTGGAAACCGTGACCTCAATCATGAACCATAAAACACCGGCCAGGATGGCTGAAAATGTGGCGAAAATCCACATCTGTTTTCGAGACAACATTTTGCGTGTTCTGGGTCGGTTGATTAACCTCCATGTGCAACAAACATACTACGACTACCGCTTAAAATGCCACAATCAATTACAAGTGGGACACGAAGCACGTCAGGAGACGTTCGCTGGCACGCCGGCAATCAAATATGCGCAGTGTCGTATCAGGAGAGAAGAGTTAATACTCTATTCGATCGATCTCCACTAGAGTCGAGTCATAATGCAATTTGATGGAAATGTTAGACAATAAAAAATTAATGGCTCCTACATAGTAGGCTAGGTTTGGCGCGCCATCTTTGTTTTGTGGCATTGCTATGATTGTCCACGCGAACACATCATGCATGAGTTATCTACCATCTCGTGCCGTTTGACTGTAGTTTCTGGTCCTCGAGTTTAGAAACATGACGAGCTATTTGAGTTAACCGTCTTTCTGACTATTCTACCGTGCAATCAGCATCAATTATTCCATCTATTGTTTCCCACCGCTGTTGCCGTTATATAGAACACGCTGCAGTGAGTGTGCGTACGGTCCTACCTATAGCAAGATCATATCGGATAATGCAATCAACGGCTGTTACCACATGTTGAATCTTTATAGATGATTCACCAAGATTCCATAGCATCTATTGTAGATAGTGGATATCAAAGCTATTATCTGATAACACGTAAAGGGTCTTCTGCATGCATTAATAAATGCCCGGATCCGCCTACAACGTTGTCTCGGTATCATTCAACAGCCATGAAGTCTTTTCAGTTCTTTTCTGATTCGATTGTAATGTTTTATACGCCATAGCTTATGTTCATCTGCAGTATCTGTTATAGGAAGCCAGATACCAGCAGGTTGCTAAAACACTCATAGCAGATTCCCTGACGGCCGAATAAGTTCTGAATAGAGGGTTGGGTTGGGTTGGGTCATTTTTGGGGTGCTTCAATCAGAAATCTGTTCAAGCACACGTGTCGTGGGCACAACCCCTGTCTTCGCCAGATAGTTCTGTTCACGACAGGAATTAGGAATAAAACTATTCCTTTCCTTTTATAGTTAACTTCCGAACCTCCACCTGAATATGGTATAATCGTAGATGACCTGAGCGCAGTTGATAATGTGTGTAACCGGTCTCCGTAGAGTTCGTTAACACGTCGGGCTTAAGACTGGTAGGTACTGGGTACGAATCCCATTCGTAGCATATAGTATTTTAAATCCCAGTACCGGATCCAACCTAGAATGAGTGCTTCGCAAGGTTCAATGGGTAGGTGTACTTCCACTTATACCGACCAGAGTCCAAAACTGGTTTAACAAATGCCGTGGTCTGTGCATACCAGTATTAAATATCCCTTGCTACTCCTCTATCATACTAACACTAACTTCTGTCCTGGCAGCTGGATTGCGTGACCATGACAGACGTGCTTGAATATAAGCACGTAAATAAGTTATAACTAACTAATCCGTGTGTGATGATGCTTAATGCTCCAAGACGATCGTCTGCCATCTCAGATTGGTGACACACGAGAGTACTTTTTTCTGCCTAGTGCAGACTGACGCAAGTTGCAATCGTTCTATTACCTCACCTATATAGGAAAGAATCGCTTTACCAGATACCGGTCTCCGTGGTGCAGTGGTTAACGCTACGGACTCTAACCCAGAGTGAGTGTTCCGCAAGGCTCAATACCACTTATACCGACCAGTGTTCACAACTGGTCTAACAAAGGCCGTGGTATGTGCTAACCTGTCTGTGGGAAAG
>JAULBR010107401.1:4389-20393 GCA_032355825.1 Melanodrymia aurantiaca | reverse complement strand
AAAAATTGTGGTTATTTGTTTCGCTTTAACGGGCCTTAAGTCCGAATCAAATAACTAACAACTAAGATCATTTACTCTCCTGCATTTAATTACAATTAGATTGTGCTGGTTACAATCTAGTGAGTGGAATCTGTGTCGTGGTAATGGTTTCTTACGATGTGTGACTGGACAAAATGTGGGGGAAATCTAATAGTAATTAAACGCAGGGGAATGATTTGTGGTAGTTGTCAGTTATTTGATTCAGACTATAGTCAGAAAGCTATGGTACACTCCATTAAAACAAAATAGACCTAGGCCTACTTGTGGGGTTATAATATAATGTCGTCCCTCGTAAATAATTTTCAAAGATAGGGGTGGGGTATTAGACACCATGCAATTCCATGACCTAGGGGATCTTCAGAACCATAAGACATCCCCTGGTACCGCTGCTAGGTCCGGGGCATGCTCCTCGGAATTGTTTTTGAACTAGATTTGCTGAATGCAATTTCCTGCATTCTATACAGGTAAAAAAAAACATTCAGGATTCTTATTTTAGGGTATTCGTTTGAACCCCTCGAACCCGCTCCCCACGCCACGCCACACCCACATATACACACTACAGGCATAAACATTGTAACAATCCATTGCAACTGAGAGACATTACTTGAATAACTGCAACAATACGGTATCACCAAGGTGAACAACAGAGGAAAGTATTGTTCATGGTCATTGGTTGCCTTGGTAATAAGAAAAGAAGCGTTATAACTTCGATTACTAGTATTTGTCACGAACTTTAAAATTCTATTTATTACCCCTAGATGATTATATTGTTCTGTTATATTTATGGTAATAAAATAATGTACTCAGTACGAGATCTACATAATGTGCCTAAGCTTGTTAACGTGCCTGTTTTAAAGGACATCTGTAACTTGTTTTTGCACTAAATGTATCGGCTTTCAAGCCTTTGTTACATCTCTTAACATTAAATGCATTCGAACACTATAGAAACAAGTTCGTGGCAATATAATTATTTAAGAGACAAACTACACAATTCAGTCAGGTAATGCAAAGCGAAGATCATTGTATTTTTCTTTTTATTGACATAATGGGAGATGCGTAGTAGAGGCTGAATAGCAAATACATTTGGCGCAAAAGTCTGTGTCCGATTCCCTTTAAGGTTAATGCATTTTGTTAGCATAATGTTATTATTATGTGTGCATTCCGTATTGTATTGTGTCCATCTAATATTGTATTAATGTCACTTTAAAATGAGAGTTGTGAAGTTGTTATAAAAGTCTTGCAATTTTATTTATTATGCCATTCTTGTAATCTTGTAGCAATTATACGTGCAATGCTTTCACTTACTCAACATGTTGTAACACTGGATTTTGTGTAGATGATGTACATTCATATTGAATAAACAATATTGTATATAAGTAAATATTAAGAGTATTTAATGTAGTTGTGTAGTATGCATAATTATTTCAAATCTTAGAGCAATTGGTAATCCCACCTCAAATGACCGATGTGTTGAATTTGATTTTCTAATTATCGTAGTTAAAGCATTTAGTTGAATTTTCTTAACAGTATTCGCGTGTAATTGGAAATATAATTATTCTTGACAAATATAAAAGATATAAAATAATGTATGCAAATTTTACCAATTGTGTGTTGTGTTATAATGCAAAAATACTGTAAGATGTTATCTCAGGTCATATTGATAGATCTGTCAAAACGATACGCATGTACGTCTTGGTATAAATTGAATAAATTTCCTCAAGAATAATTATCTAAACGCCGGATTATAGTAGCCTATAATTATATGACTCAAGTTTGGTTTGAATTTTGAATTTAACTAGTGTTTTTACAATAAGAATATGGAAATAATCATACAATTTAAGAAATGCGTTTTATTGCTTTATGTTAGTTATAGTTATATAACTTATTTACGAGCTTATATCCAATTAAGGTTCAAGCACGTCTGTCATGGTCACGCAGTCAAGTTAGTGTTCGTATGATAGAGGAAACCTACTCTGAAGCAAGGGATCTTTTATATACGATTTCCCAGACAGGACTCTACATACCACGGCCTTTGTTGAACCAATTGTGGACACTGGTCGGTGTAAGTGGAAGCACACCTACCCATTGAGCCTTGCGTAGCACTCACTCTGGGTTGAAGTCGGCACTGGGATGAATGGGATTCGAACCTGAAGTCCGAAGTGTTAACCACCACGGAGGCCGCTATAATTATGCTTTGTTTTCTTATCGATCACTAAAGTCATCTCCTTTCTTCCACTCATAATCATATGTGGCTGTCCGTTGAAGGATCTCCAGCATTCCACAAAGCTTCTGTGTCGAGGTAATTAGGGTGCACATGCCTCACAAAAGATCATGCACACCTACTGGTCATAGTCTGCTACCAAGTACAAACACACTGTTTCAAGGATGTGTCTAGTGGGACGAGTAGAAAAGGAATAAAGGAATAGAATTTAAATTTTGAAAGCATGTCTGGACTGTACAAAGCCATAAAAAGAGATGGAAAGATAGAATCGATTTTTGTGGGAGGGAGCAGATTTAAAATAAAATACAGATGGGACTATTTACACTTGGTAAAAATGAGACACAAACAATAATAATCGCCATTTAAATTTAAAACAACATATATATTATATATATATAAATAAGCTATCTTGACACAACTTCATTACCAAGATTCAACAAGGGAAGGAGGTAACCCAGGCAGTGCCGATAACTTCCAGTTAACAGAGTGGCTTCCCCTTGTTTCTTTCTTGAGAAGTTTAGTTAAGAATACGATATGAATTGTTGGTGTCGGGCTAATGAGGAAAATCTATGTCACTCTTTATACAATATAATGCTATCAAAGTTTTTAGCCTTTTTCATCCCTAGTTGTTAACCAATTAATTATCGGACTCGTAGATTTGCATCGATAAATTAAATGTGTGTTTGTTTGACACCTCTGGAACACATTGATTATTAAACAGCAATTATTGGATGTTAAATGCACGGTTGCATCGACACTTGGTCATAGAGGAAACCCACTTCTGCCACATAGCCTATTCCTCTTCGAATAACAGCAGGGGATCTTTTATGTGCACTTTCCCAGACATGATAGCATGTACCATGGCCTTTGATAGACCACTGTTTGGAACAGGAAATAACCCTCCACTCCTCATATTGTTATACATGTATTATGCACAAATATCAAATTGATGTTTCTATTATAACTAAATGTATCGATACATAATTGACACAAGCATTAAACAAAGTTTCAAGACACACAAAAAAGTTCACAAATGTTCTTTTATTCAACATTGTGAACAATGATACAGCATCATTGATCCCCGAAAAATTTAAAGAAAGTACTACAACAAATTCACATAATTTAGGAAAGGTGTCCCCAATTACCACTATTATTCATACTTAGTTATCACCAACAACAATAGTATCCAATCATCTAAAACCGAGATCCTTTAAAGAAGATGGTTTTGAGATATCCAGAGCATCATCACTGAAGACCAGGTTAAGTATGAAATAACCAAATGAAAAAAGTGGGACTTGATTGTGATAAATAGTTTTAGAGATGTGCATGTAAGAAACATTTCAATATAATTATATAACATTTTTTCTATACATTTCAGTCAGCATCTATATAAACATTTAGTATCTAAGCATAAATTACAAACAAATACTGCAAAAACAATGAAATATGAACATGGAAGTATGAACAGTGAAAATGACAATACAATTAAACTAGAAAATGAATCTTATCCACAAAGCTTTTGTTCTCAGCAACATTTTTCGATTATGATAAATGCATTCAGGTATAGATAGTCCTGAAGATGAGGTACGCAAATTATGTTCAACACACTAACATACACAACATTCGACTTTTGTTTAACAATTCATCCCAACTGACCGCACACATCCATTACAAACATGAGATAATAACCCAAAGTATGTAAATCATTCAATGACAATCCAAAAAGAACATCAAATACATACATTTTGTTACTTTGTATAATTGCTTTGTATAATATAAAAGAACTTTAACATAAATTTAATATTAATTTTGGTTTAACAACTTATCATAATCATATATGAAAATAAAATTTGGTTTCCTGACTATCAAAAAAGTTGAAGCTTCTAGTCAGACAGCCTGGTTCTCGTTTGCATCAAACGATCTCTAGGAAACTTGATGGTTTACCCGTACAAATAGTGGAGACCAGGATACAAAAAGTGATTTTGTTGCATGAATTCCTGTATTGTGACCTGATAACAAGTTTCCTTTTGAAATAAGTATTTTGTGCTTATGTGCAATTATTTTTTCAGTTTTAAGAATTGATAATAGCAAATATTTTGTAACCACACCCTAGTCTTAATTTTTTTTTTAATTAATATTTGCATTCACACAATTTTAATATTAATTCCAAAACGTGGATACTGTCAAACATTAACAGGGTTTGGTTGGGAATGAATGAATGATTTGAAGTTTAAAGTCGCTTCAGGATTATTTCACCTATATGCGAGGGTTTGGTTGGGAACATTATATGTAAATTACCTATCCATAAAATACTTCCTGGAGCTTTTAACTAAATTTGTAAAGGTTTTTGCCAGTGCAAAAATAGTACATGTACATGCATTACTAAATAGAATTAATACCACCTTTTAGCCTAGACAGAGAAAAAGTACAGTAGTGTACTTATAATTTTAATATCATACAGAATATTACAAATGCATCCTTACCATTAGCAGCAAGTCAGCCACATTGTATTGCTTTGATATTTAATAACTAAATCAGTTCTACAACACAGATCGCTGGCCCAATTTTTTTTTCTTTCTTTAGTTATTGCCATATCATGCAGCAAACTCATTATTAAAAAGTAAATGTACATTTGTTCAAAAACTATGCATTAGTACATGGATTTTTTAAACACATCAATGCAAGATAAATAAGCATTTTTATATTTATACGGTTAATTTTAAATTTATATATTCAATCTTTTTTAAAAGGCTACACTTTATACAACAGCCTACGATTTAAAATGTTTGAATATTTTAACAATACACATTATAATACAAATGTAAAACTACTAATCGAGGTGTAACCACAAGCCAATATAAAATTTAACTGACCTCCATATATTTCCATATTTGTCACTACATGAAGGTATAAACAAATTATCCCACCTAACACCATTATCGAGTGATAAGACGGATCAATTAATAATTCCAAGATCCCAATTTAATAATATAATAATTATAGTACATTACAATAACAGAAAAAGTTAATATGTTGTACACATCTGGGAATTTGCAATTTAATATGCAGTCATTTGTCCGTACGTTTTTGCAATGACGGACTATAATTTTAGGGGAGACAATTTGACCCAATGTATTCTGCAAGTTCCAGCTTAATGTTATTAGTGGAGACAGTTTGACAAGGATCATTATCAGATATCGTGTCTGCTTGTGACAGGTAAGGCATCAATAGTATAGTTCAGTGTGAGGTGGGATGAATACTGACAGTTACTGCTCATATTAATAGAGACGTCACAAGAGTAAATTCAAACCACTTGAAAACATGTACGATTAAATACCAGTCAATACATACCAATATGTATTTAAATTCTTGAACCAAAATCATAATTCATGAACATTGCTGTGATCACCATGGCACCCTATTGGTAGAGATCAGTCGTAAAAAAAATTAAAATTTACATACAAATTTATGGTGATGTATTTAGTAACTGTAATTAATTAAGTGGATTGCTGACAGTTCCATTGTCAAGGTAAATCGCACACACACAAGGATTGATGTGCATTGTACTCACACTTTCTCATAACAGTCAACTGGAAAACGTAGTCATCAATGTATTTACACAGATTTTACACACAATGTTCTTTTTTAAATTCTATTAGAACAAGCAGACTTTCTTTTAAAGTTCGAAGTCACACCTTTTTTGTTTTTTTAAATGTAGATGTATTTTCCCAACATTTGACAAAATGTGTAATCAATAACTGTTCAAGGAGTACACAACGAAGAAATGGTAAAAACTGAATAACAAAGGTTTCAATGATATTTGTTCATAATGTTTGCATATGAAAAGTTTAAAAATGTTCATTAAAACTGTCAGCCAGATGCATAAGTATTATGGATAGGGAGTATATCTATTAAATGATGACGTTTGTAACAACTACTAGCTGCCAACTCAAGGTTTTGTAATTTATAAGTCATAAAAGACCATAGCATAATGACCGTCAAAAATTATCAATGATCTTCAAAAATATAGAGGGGTTAACATTGAATGGAATGAACTGTTATGCAATTTCATAAATTATGCTTTCAACATGTTCTTCGACCTATTCAAATTGTGATCTCTTAGAATAAAGTTAGCAGTCTATATAAGCTATCACAACACTAATCTGCCGCTAGCCTCCACCATGAAGCCCAACTCACAACAGTATGTTTCTATTTCATATATCCATATCATTCACTCACATGTCACAACAACAATTCATAAAGTATGAAAAATATTAGTTACATGTTGATCGGTTTCACAAATGTCTTACATTAAATCTGTAACTTCAGCAGCACCATATGCAATAATTTATTTTAATATGCAATGTATGATTCAATTAAACACAGGCTAAGACAATGAAATGGTAATGCATGAAATTGGTTAGATGTACACGAGAAAAATGTTTACAAACAGCTGTCAGTGCTTCAACCCTGAATATTCCATTGCTCTATGTTCATTTTCCAGCACCGGTGTAAATTGATCTGTAAGGTTTAATTGCATTTACAGCATCTGAGTGGAAATCAGTAATGTTTCACTACATCTGAGATAACAGCACATGCAGCTATACACATGGATGGACAGCACCCTGTAGTGAACAGTTCTAAAGCCTATAATATGTTGTTCATACTGATGAGACAAGATGGTAGGTAATACATCACGATATCATTCTGTCATGCGTAGATGTGTGTGGGGCAGTGAATGGCGGCTACCGATGACCGGTAGGCTGGATCAGATGTTCCAATCTGCAATCTAATGGTCATGTAAAATTTCCCACAGGCAGTTAGCAAGGGCTGTGGATGACTCTATGGCACTCATTGCCTGGTAGCTTAAGTGATTTTCTCGCCTTTTGATCAAACTGAAAAATATAAAGCATTTTTTTTTTTAATGAATTAATGCAAAAGTAGCAAAAATTTGCAGCAGAGCTCAGACAGAATGTCACATTTGAATAATTTAACTAATGCAAAACACCAATACAACAACAGCCTTCATAAAATCACTAAGTTGAATATGTGTTGAGAGTATGTTGTGTTTACCCAACAAACTTTAACTAGGGTTAACTTTCATTCTATGATTGGCTCTGTAATGTCTTCTTACAAACCGTCTACAACTACTACCAGCGTAACCACATTCTCAACCTGGTCAGAAAGATCCATTCCAAAGTATACTTGCAATGAATACTTTGTTATGTGGGGATAAAAGGAAATAAAAGGGCAGATTGTCTTGCCAACGTTACTGCTGAATCCAGTCCTGTACCAGAGTCCTTGGAAACGATGTGTTGCTAAAAGATGTGGTAAAAGCATCCACAACCAAGATATTGATAAGATAGAATGCAAACACAAAACAGTGCCAGTACCATCAATTACAGGCGAAGCCAAACTCAAAATATTGTAAGACCATCATCAGAAGCCATCACAATACAACTTCACTACTGCCGCTGCCAGAGCTACCTTGCCTGAGCTACCTAGCCAGACTCTACCTCGCTCCAGATACCATTTGCATCCTTGCATGGCTAAAGGGACACCACTGAGCATGTGAACTAAAGGATTTGTACAAATGGGATGAAAGGTTACCTATAGCAGAAATGAAATCATAATGGGTTGCATAACAGTATAGTCTGAAAATAAAACATGTACTGTAATGAAGACCTCACCTCCTTCCCAGTGCAGAGTACCGGGCAAGGTTGCGCAGAATCAATCCAGCAGTAAGGCGAATGTGCTTGGTGACTGGTCCTTCCCGAGAGTCCTAAGTGAAAAAAGGAGATTATGTTTTATATACGTATGGTAGTAACAAGAGACGCGTATCTAACAACAATTTGATTTGAAGTTTAAAGTCGCTTCAGGATTATTTCACCTATATGCGAATCTAACAACAAAGACGGGTAAACAAAAACCTGAAAATTCATATGTATGTATATATGACAAAGTAAACAAAAATTAAAAGTGAAAAAATAACATTCAGTCTTTTATTTTGTTAATGACCTCATAAACTTATAACTGTTGTATCTGAACTGAGCAAGTACTGAAGATGACCAAGAATATTACATGTAGGTACACAAACTTGAGTAAATTTGTGCAGTGTCAGATAACTATCAAACAAATTTAGAACTCATGATTGCTTTAGACAAGGTTACAGTATGCAAATAAACTAGTAAAAAAAGGTACCATGAATTAAAGCTTGGTACTGCAGTTGACTATCTTATCCTACACTTGAATAATTTCAACTACCTGAAATTCTGTAAATGGGGGTCGCACAGAAAATCTCTTGATGGCCTGCATGGCAGCATCTGGTGGATATATAAGAATGTTGGCTGGTGGAGCAGGTGGTGCCACAGTGCCACGTTGAGATGCTTGATGCCGTCTCACTGTGGCTGCCCTTAATGCACCTTCTGAGCAATGATGATCCTGGAATAGACAACATGCAATAAAATAAATGATCATGAATAAATAAACTACATGTTGGGCATAGTACTGAAAGAATGTGACGAAAACCATGGAGACCGTTGCTTGATAAACTAGACGTCACCTATTAACAATGCTGGATAGTTTGTACAATTTAATACCCAAAAATTATAACTTTCACCCAATTTAGGCCTGCACCCATGACCTAATGACTGTGATCATATTCATTGTTTTTTATACCCGTTATTAACTAATCATGTGTAAAATTTGATTAATGTGCACAAAAATCTAGAAAAGATACTGTAAAAAATTCAAAAAAGTGTTTTACTGTATGACATTGAAATGTGGCCATTTAAAATAATTGATGATTAATTATCAACTAGTCAGCATCCGGTATTCACACAATTTTTCTATTACACTTGATTACAGACAAATTGATTTTGCCATGGCATTGTGATTGCTATTTTAAAGAAAATATTGCAATAAACCAAATTACATTGAATCGCAACTTTTTGGAACACTGTTGTCAAATATTAGGAATCGCCATGTAGTTCTGAGTGGCATGGCAACAGTAATTTCACAAAACAAATGTTTTCACGAAAGTAATAAGATGCTGTTGCAAATCAATTTTTTCAATAGTCTTTGCTGCAAACTTGCTGATAAATACCATGAATTTCAAGGGCTGGAAACGACTATGGGCCACTTTCACAAAAATGCTGCTGCTTCTTTTATGTTACTAACCTGGCAATGTGTGACCAGCGACCACCTCGTTCTCTGCAGAACTTCACATCCCTCCCATTTACAAAATCCATCCGTGTCCTCTTTCACATGATTGTGACTGACATGGTAGAACACAGCACGTGAGTTTTCAAAACACCTAAAACAAAGCATAAAACATTAAAGTCAATAATATATGTATAGTGTAGTGTAAATAGTGTGATCAGTCAAAATATTTTATTTCATTTTACCCAACAGCAAGTTTCATTGTAAAAGCAAGTGTTGTACGATGGAAAACACGAGTTGTGAAGTATCAGGCTTCCTATGTTAACGGGTATAGTATTCTATTTATTATCAAGGCACTGAATTGTTCAAATAGAAGAACCCAATTAAACAGGAGAAACGAAGAGAGAAACCATAGTGTGATGTCACATAACATTGTAATGTAACATGCAGTTATGGGAATTGTGATGTCATGGGTCGAGGTCATGACCTCTGTGAGGCTGTTCAACATAATGTGATGTACGATGTTAATATCAATCAGTAAAATGGCACACTAAAGTGTAATAAACTATATTTTGGTATTTATAAATGTTCACCATGTCAACCAATTAATGCAAGAGAAGTTAAAAATTAAAATGTTGTATCACATGCATATTGAATGCTACATTTTTTCGGGCATTTTTTAAATATATCATAAAGTTCAAAATCCATTATGTTTTGATGTCCCTTGCCTGTTGTCATAATTATGCTATAGAGAATATCGTTAATTTTTTTTTTAAGATTGAAGAAAATTGTGTGATACTTACTTTTTGCATCCGTCCCATTCACAAATATATTCTGGACAAATGGGAACCATTATTGCTGGACTCTTGGCTTCTGCACTTCCTGTGCTGGCATTGCTTCGATTGCGTTTTCTTGGCTTAGCCTTCTTCTTCTCACCCTTAGCACTAATCACAGTCTTATCCGCTTTGTCACAATCAACGTTTAAAGTCTGCACTGTTAAGGTTACTGGTGTGGAATGTTTTTCACAAACAGACTCTGCAGTGGACGATGCAAAACTGTCTGAACTCAGTTCCCCGTCTCTTGACTCAGGTGTGGGAACATGCCTTGTATCACAAATTTTATTATCAAGAACTTTTTCTATGGAGATTTCCACTTTTTCCGGCTTATCTTTACACATTTGCAAGCTAGGCTTGATCAGTAACATCTTTTGATCCTGTGCCAGAGTTGGCAACATCACTGCAGATTTGTGCTCTGAGCTGAAGTTCACCCCAATGCCATTGCCAGTGATATCACAATTTACAACAATGTGTGTAGACTTCACGTTGGTAGCGGCACTGTCTAACGCTAAGCCCTGAGATTTCATGCTAGATTCACTGATGATGCCAACAGCAGGTTGACCATGTAAGGGAACTCTTTGTTCTGTAGTACTCTCATTAAAAGCTTTCTGAATTATGTCTCTTTTAGTATCCACTTCCATGTCTTCCTCAACAGAATGATCTCCATTACCCAGATGAAAAGCAATACCATTCATTTTGCTAGATTTTTCTAGTAATTTAGACAAATTTTCTTTAGTAAACATTTTCGAGACTGGGTTACCAGCATCACCTTTACACGAATCTAAGTCTTGTCCATTGGGAAGAGCACCATTTTCCTTTGAGTCACACAGTGGAGATGGAGGCATGTCTTGATCAATACTTGAAGGCGAGTCCAGTGGAGAATTCAAACCATTCATCAAACCAGTTGGAATGCTGTTTGCATTCGCCAAGTAACTATTTTGATCATTTAAGTAATCTATTTCCATACTTTTCGAAGAAATGTTTTCAGAATTGGTTTTATGTTTCACTTCTGCAATACCAACAGATATATTATTTGTCACATTGCATTTGTTATCAGGTGGGTTTTGTTCTGGTAAGTGGTTTTCACTGGATTTAATCAATTTCTTATTTACATTTACAGAAGGATCACACAAAGATTCACAATTCTCATAATTTTTTGTTGTTATCACTTGTGTATTATGCTGGGCAATAACGTTTTCTAGAGCACGTTCAGATTTGTCTGTAAATGGTATTTTTTCAGAGTTGGTTGTTGTATTTGTTATTGAAAGATCACTTACTCTTGGAGCACAATTCTCATTGACTAATGTACTAGAATTCAACAACTGTTCAGAGAGTGGTGAACAATGACAGCTCGATTCATCAACACCATTTTTTGACACTGATTTCTGCTCATTTAATGGTGCCACCTGGGATGAGTCACTATTTTGCACAGATGTTACACAATTAATGGACGGTTTTGATATTTTTTTCTGTAACTCTTGCAACTGCTCTAAGCACTTATTTTCCACTCTTTCAATTAAGGTTTCTGCACCAGGGTTAACAATGTCTTTAGCGCGTTCCACTTCTCCACAGACTTCCAGCTCATACGGTTGTGATCGCGGAGAAGCTGATCGGGGTGATGACGGTCGTGACTCTGAAGTTGAAGAGGGTCGTGAACCAGATGATGAACGAGGAGATTTGGCAGGTGTTTTAGGTGAGGATGGGCAGGGTGAACAGCTTTCTTTTCTTGAATTGTCTATCTTCTTCTTTTTACTAGGCTTTGGAGATGTGGATTTTGTTGACTGACTAGAATTGATGAGAGATGTCGAAACTGTCTGCAGTGTACTTAATGGCATTTGCTGAATTGCAAGCACCGAATGCGGAGATTCAGGCTGTGACGTAGACTGAACAGATGCAACACTTTGACCCTGCAAACTAGAGCATGTGCTCTGACCGCTATTATGCTGAATAAATTCATAGTTCACAGCAACCTGAGGGAAGCCAAATGAAGCGACCTGTGGCTGACCTACATCTGCTATAGGCTGTGCAGGTACAGGAATTTGATCAGTAACGATAACCAGTGGACTTGTTGTTACTGGGGTGAAATTATTCGGACTAGAAAATGGCTGGGTTTGTCGCACAACCATGTTCTGATTAAGCTTTTTGGCGAGCAAGCTTTTGATTAGATTTGGATTTGCAGAATCATTAATGTTCAATTGTACAAACTGTTGCTGCTGATGGTGATGTTGAGCAGACATATCTGCTGGTTTTGGTGCGATTTTCTGCTGCCCTGGTGGCGTCTGGAGATGTTGCTGAAGAACAGTTTTTGGTTTCAATAGAGGAAGATTGGGTACGTTTCCCAAAGAAGAAGTCAGCTTGGCTCCAACATTCAAAACAATGGGGATAGTATTGGTTATCACAGTTGTGTGGGCTCTGGATGTTTTTACAGATTTAGAAGGGCGAGGTGTCTCTTGAGATACACTGCTACTGAATGAGCCTCCACTTGTAGATGCTGGTTGCAGGGAAACTGGACTCGCTGGCTGTGGACATCCAACACCTGTGTGAACAAGGGGCTGTTGTAAAATTATCCGTGAGGGTTCCATCAGACGCTGTCTGAGGGTGGGTGTGTGAGTTAGATCTATCTGAGGAAGGTTAGGGCTCGACTGAGAAGAGCCACGAACTGAGCCTAGTGTCACAGTGCGTGTTTTAGAAACTGAAAGCAAGAAACAAAAGAGTGCTACACAACATACAAACACACTAAAACACACTGGTCACAAAAACACAAAATAATTTTAAAACTAAAAACCACAATACTCATTGATTAGTAACTCAAAATGCATGCACTACAATAATATTTTGGTTTCACAAAGAGATCGCTAAACATTTATTAATACAAAAATTATTATGAAAGCTATTGTGAAATATTTATATCCATCCCTTTCATGCAACCTGAATGGATTACTGGACTATAGCTATGACCGAATTTGGGTGTGGCTGTGGATGCATGCTTTTAGAAGATCTTTTCGTGCTGATCAAAGAGTAGCCTAACTGTGGAAGTGAGATTCTTCTGTGATCATATAATATATTATTGAAATTACCATGTCTTTTTTTACTTCAAAGAGTTGACGATAAATGAATTAATATGTGAACAAATAATATTTGGCAAATTAACTTGTAAAGCAAAATCTTATTAGAGAAATAATATGGGTGTAAAATAAGCAATAACAAGTTGACTAAAATTCTGTTTACATGCAAAACACAACATGAACTAGTACATAAACAATTATGACAATTTACTTTTTGGTCTACAGTTTCTTCCCTCTCGGTTAGCTAGTTGATATCATGATTTAGACATGTCATACTCAATTAGTTACCGGCCTAAATCAGCTAATGTGTTCCCATTGACAATATGCAAAGAACTACGTAATAAAAATTAAGACCGATTCATAACTTTTTTTTTAAAGTGTACATACTCAGTATTTTTATAATAGTAATGGACACATATATATTAAATACGAATGACATTTGAGACTTATGTTGAACCCTATTGTTTACACATCAGAGAGTTACTGATTGGTAGACATTGTCTACAAATATAATTTTGTTGAATAGGTTTTGTTAGCTGTATATGAAAAGTACATAAAGTCACAAATACCAGATTCATTGAAAATGCAATTTGTCAACATCTATACTGAATTAATTCACGTGCACAAATAATGGCCATTAAAGAACATCAACTCTGGTGTTTTATTTAATATCCCCCACTAACTACAAACACCCATGCAAGGCTACTACCAAGGCAATGTTCAGAAGAAACAAAACAATCTAGATACACTTATGAACAAAAGTAATGCTCATATCCAAGCAAAATAGCAAAGAGTACAACATTCAGTTAATATACTGCAACACGACTTGGCAATGTGATTCTTGTTATCCCAAATAAATGATAGCATCTTTGGCAATATCAATGGGCAGTACATGGTATGTGATATAATCATTACCAAGTTTAATGGATAGTGCATATTATACAATTCAATATAAGTATGGATAAAATATAACCATTAGCAAGAGTAATGAATAGTGATGGGGTATATATACCAAGATCAATGGACAGTTCACATTGTACATATATAATTCATGGAAATGATGGTTTCTTTAGCAAGATCAATTATAGTATACATATATAAATAATGGTTGTTTATAACATCTTTAAACAGCACGATCAATGGAAAATAATTTACATAGCACAAAACACTCTTAGATTGTCTTCATTCTACATCACTTTAATAGAATTGTTTGCAATAAATATAACAAAAGCTAACGAAGAACAAGAGCTAACAGAAGACATTATATCTCAGATGTGCATGTCCTCAAGATTAACAGGTACTATACACAACAACTTAAAATCGCTTAACCTAACAAAGCATGCTTGCACTTTAATTGGATATTATTACACTTAAAATGTTTTATTTCTCTAAGATTCCATAATTAAATGTTTTTAATTTAGTAAATTAAATAGTTTTATAACTTTAGAAACCATTAATCAATGTGTGGTGTAACAACTATGAGCTCAGTTTGCAACTTGTTATGAGTGAATTAAAATAGACTGCGAATTCTCATTTGGTTACTTAAAACAATATTTCGGAATGGCTGCACCGATGTATATAACAACTTGATGGTGTTAACAAATAAACCCAAAGAATGAGATAAAATCATATTTTGAAGTGCTAATAAAATTAATTTTTGAATAAAAATGACAACATTTGTATTACAACAAAATTACGGATTTGATGTGTTCAGCATTAGTTAGGTCAGTTTTCAGGTAGTCTGTGGCTTCTGAACTACTGATAAGATCAAACTCAGCAGTCAGTCATAATATGTTAATAAGTTTATTGATTATATTATAATTAAGAAGATGTCAATATCGTTAAAGTTCTAACTGTTCCATAGCGCACATCAATGTTAAACCGTTTCCCTGCAAAGAAAAACCTGACTTACCAGAGTGTGATATAGAAAACTGTTTTGGAATTGATCGTTTGTTTAGATTAGCAAAGCACGATTCCTTGTCACCATTTGCTTTCTTCACATCTGCCATTTCTGACTGAGGGAAGACAACTCTGCAAAATAAAATAGAGGTTCAACTTTTAGGTAGGTGTATTGATAAGAACACTCTTTCTTGCAAATAGTTCCTTATTGTTTTAATGTAGATACATGCCTACAGTCAATGAGAGCAACATTTTTTCTTTGTGATATGTTTTTTCAAAACAAAAATAGCACTGATGTAACTGCTTGATAAATGTCTTAAATTACCAGAATTTTGGTCATGAATGCCAACTTCTGTGAATGTTTTATTTTTATTCCAATGTGACATTTCTTGTGACAAATTGACACTCATGTACGAGAAATTTAAGAAATATTAAAACAATAAATTTGTACAATACTGAATAGCTAATGTTCTATACACCTAGGAATTTCTAACTCTAAGATTGCTATATTTTATCTAAACTTTTCAGTCGAAGTATAACAAACTAGACTACAATAATTTAGTAAAATGGTATTCTTAATACAACTAATAACAAGAGAATATATTAACACTGGGCCACTGGACTAGACATGTGATTTGGTGCATACAAATGTCAATACAACAGTAACACAATAAGTGGAAGGAGCACGTACTTAACAAGTAGAATAAAATCAGCTGATGGCAATGCATCTGCAATGCCAAACTTCCGACAAAATTGGAGGTAGTCTGAGAACAAGTCAACACG